>PVIR01009727.1:23492-52351 GCA_004026965.1 Petromus typicus | reverse complement strand
GGTTTCTTTGAGACAGGGTCTCACTTTGTGGTTCAGGCTGGCCCTGAGCTCAGTCTCAAACTCACATCACAACAATCCTCCTGCCTCTGCCTCCCGAGTGCTGGGATGACAGGCGTGAGCCACCACGCCCGGCACTGTGGTATGTGGTACTGGTTGCTGCTCAGCGTGAGTCTCCATGCCCAGTATGGTATGTGGTTACCAGGGAATCAAACCCTGGCCCTTGCGCTTGCAAGACAGGTGCCAGAACCACTGAGTTAACTCCCCGGCCCAATCCTTATCTGATTTTTGTATCAGGTCATTATTTGGTTCCAGAAATGAATTTGGGACTATTGTTTCCCTTTTAATTTCACAAAAGAGTTTGAGGGGTAGAGGTTTTAGATCTCTAAAATTCTTGTCAAATGCGGTAGTGAGTCAGTCAGGACCTGGGCTTTTCTTTATTAATAGGTTTTTAATTACATCCTCAATTTCATTGACTGATATTTGCTTATTTAGTATTTTTATATCTTCTTGATTCACCTTTGGTAATTCGTATGTATTTAAGAATTTGTCCATTTCTTCTGTGTTTTCCATTTTATCAGAGTATAGTTTCTCAAAGTAGTTGTTGATGACTTTCTGGACTACAGAATCCATTGTGATTTCACACTTTTCATTCCTAATTGCACAGATTTGAGTATTTTCCTTATATGGTTCACTAAGACTTTGCATGTTTTATTTAATCTTTCAAAGAAGCAAGTCTTTGATTCATTGGTTCTTTTCATTGTTTGCTTAGCCTCAGCTGCATTAATTTCTGCTCTGATCTGTAATTGCCTCACTTCTACATGCTTTGGATTTAACTTCCTCTTCTTTTTCTAGAAGTTTGAGGTCAACCGTAGGTTGTTTTTTTTTGGTTCATTCTGTTTTCTGATATGAGAATGCATTGCTATGAATTTCTCTAGTAGAACTGCTTCACTGCATTCCATACATTTTTGTACATTGTACCTGCTGGTCATTTAATTGTAGAAATTGTCTGAATTATTATTTTTAATTCTTTAATTTTATCTGTGATCCATTGGTTGTTTAGGAGGCTGTTATTTAATTTCCATGTATTTATGTAGTTTTTTGGGTTTCTTTTCCCATTCACTTACAGTTTCATTATACTACAGTCTGATGATATATATCTGATAATTTCAGTTCATTTGTATTTACTTAGGCATGTTCTATGAGCTATTAGGTGGTCTACTCTAGAGAATATTCCATGCTCCGCTGAGAAGATTGTATATTCTGATGTGATGGAGCAGAATGCACTGTAGACATCTAGCTGTTCATTTTTTTCAAATATTTGGTTCAATTCTGATATTTCATTTTTTATTTTTCATGTAGGTGATCTGTCTACGTGTGACAATGGTGTATTGAGGTCCCCATTGCAATTGTATTAGTGCTAATTTGATTTTTCATGTCTGTTAATATTTGTTTTATAAAGTTGGGTGTGATGGTATTTGGTGCATCTATATTTATGATGGCTGTCCTTTTGTTTTGGAGTGTTCCCTTTACCAGTATATAGTGACTTTCTTTGTCCGTCTCAATGAGTTTTGGCTTGAAGTTCACTTTGTGTACAAACAGAATAGTTACCTCTGCTTTTTTTTTCTTGTGTCCAATCAGATGATGTATGGTTTCCTGTCACTTGACTGTCAGTTTATGAATTTATCTTTGAGTTAAATTTGTTTCCTCTGTGTAGAAAATTGTTGGATCCAATAAGTTTGAATCATTTATACTTAAATGGACATACTTTGAGGATATCCTCATAAGTGAAATAAATAGGCCACAGAGAGGTAAATATAACATCTTTTCTCTGGTATGAGAAAATAAAGATGTAAATGAGTCCTGGAATTGTATGTTATATATTGTGAAATAGAAAATACTCAAAGTGAAATAGGGGGAAGGGGGAAAAACAAAATTATAACAAAAAAGAAAGGAAACAAATTTTATGTATGTAGGGGGGTGGTAGGGTGGATAGGGCTATGGGAAAAAATGAGAATTAAGTTGTGTCTTATACTAGTACAAATCCTCATTGTGGAGTGCAATCATGATGTGTATATGTAATGTACCAATAAATATTTCAATAAAAAAGAGAAAATTGTTGGATCTTGTTTCTTGATCCATGCTGCCAGTCACTTCTTTTGATTTGTTAACTTAGACCATTTATGTTGATGCTTATTTCTGATATACATTGGCTTATTCTTGTCATACTGTTCTTCGGTTGTTATTTCAACAAATTGTAACTTTGGAAAACTTTTGAACTTTCAAATCTTAATAGAGAAACATTTGGCTAGTTGGAACTGTTTCAGATGGTCCACTGCACTTCTTGCATGCAGCACATCTCCATGGAGATTTAGCTCAGTGATTCCAGGGCCTGACTCACGTATCTCTCACATCTCTATGTCTTTGATAACTTCCTTCCTTTCCAACACAATAAGATGTCTCAGAATCATTTTGTTATTTCTCTGACATACTCCAAGAATCAGTCCTTTGGCAGAGATCTTGTGGTAGTTTGAGAAAGAAGGTAATATTTAGAAACCAAAATATATGTACTCAGTGGCCTTTAGCAGACATAAGAAATATTTGTACATGTGCAACTGTGCACAGACTTATTCTCTCTCTCTTTCTCAACATTTGTAAAGTGTGAACTGCACACACTCTTCAATTCCAACATCTCATGGACCTTTCTAGCCTTCTCACTTTCTGTATTTGTAAATTACTTCTCTGACAGTGAAAACTTAGCTCTCATTACTCCGAATGTCCTTACTGCTATGTATCTAATCAGTCCCCTGACTATGCTGCTGACCTCCTCAGTTCATGGCCCCATTGCCATTTTCTCAATGAACAACTTCTTCAGTCTTCTCACTTTCTAACTCTGCCACACTATCTCATCCAAGAGAAAGGAAAGAGGAAAAAGATTTTGTTAACTGTTTTAATAACTCATATGCATTTATTCTGTTATTTTAAGGTATACTGTCATATCTCTGAAAAATGAAAAATTTACTTCCCTCTTTTCAATGTTGATGTTTCTTTTCTCTGATCTTTATCTATTTATACTAAAAATACTCCAAATAATGTTAAATATTGGATACAATCATGGACAAACTTGTTTTATGCTTGATTTCGGTACATTATTTTTCATATCTCACCAGTAAGCTAGATACTAAGTTTTTGCCCATTTTCTCTCTTACTTTTTTGTTCTTTTTCTGTCTATTTTGTCCCATTTTATTAATCTGGCATACCACTGAATTTTATAAAATGAATATTATTATTTAAGAAATATTTCATAACAATTCCTTTGGCAAATTTACATTTTTAATTATATTAATGTATTTCCCAGGGTTTAACTCTTTTTAGATTTCCAGGGTAATACTGCTTTGATTTTTTCTTTTAATGCATTAATGACTGCTATTTGTTAACATTTAATACCCTATTTTTCATTAGTGTTAATAATTGAGAAGTGAATATAGTTTTATTTAGTCAATTTTCATATGAACTTGGAAACATTTTTCATATTCTGGAAGACATTAAATAGATTCATATACTTTGTTTCTTTAAAATCTGATGGAATTTGAGACTTCTAGTTTTACCTCCAATAAAACAAGAATTTGGAAATGATCAATTTTTAATACATCTGAAATATAAGTGTTTAAAGTAGCAACAGTAACGATATATTGGGTAATTTTATTATATGATATTCTAGCATATTCTTATATGTTAGTAATGAGCAATCCAAAATGAAAAGAAAGTTTAAGGATGTCGAAATTAATTACCTTAATTTGATCATTATACATCTTATGCATGACTTGAGTTATTATTCTGAACTCCATAGATTCTTAAATTGAAATAGTAATTAATAATATAGTGAAAGAATGTAGAAAAAAGACATCATCTCTTAACTGTTCTCGGGTAAGAGGATTTTTACAATTTGTTAGTAATGGAAAAATTAGAAATTAATACTAGAACTTCAAAATATATGGTGTGTACTATGTGCACTCATATCAGATAAGTAAAACTGGATGTGGTGGCATATGCCTGTAATCACCGCATTGGGAATTACAGTGGAAGACTGAGGCAGGAGAATCATGAGTTTAAGGCCAGCCTGGGCTACATAGTGAGACACTGACTCAAAAAAATATAAAAACGAGTCAACATTAAAAACCATAACATCATTTACAATAACATCAAAAAGCATAAAACAATGAGGAATAAATTTCATGAGGAAATATGACCTGCATGTTGGAAACTACAAAATATTGCTGAAAGAAATTAAACAGCTCTAAGTAAAAGACATCCTATGTTTAAGGATTGGAAGACTTTGTATTATGGTGATAATGTTATGTAAAGCAATATAAAATAAAATCTCAGTGGCTCTTTTTTCAGAAATTGAAATGCTGAATCTAAAATTAATATAGTATTGCAAAAATGATCAAATAGTCAAAATAATCTTAAAGAAGGACAAAGACGGAGTGCTTATACTTCTTAACTTATTGCAAAGCTGCAGTAGTCAAATACTGTAATATTGACATAAAGACATATAGACCAATGGAAGATAACTGAGAGTCAGAAATAAACTCTCACATTTATATTTAATTATTAATGTTTGACAAGAGTTTCAAGACTATTCATTGGAGAAAGAATAACTGTTTTCAACAACTAGTGCTTACAAGACTGAAGTATCCGTATGGATCATGCCTTATATTTGATAGCAAGATTAACTCTAAGTGAATCAAAGAACTAACTTAAGAGAAAACATCATAAAACTTTTTTTTTACATTCAAATCCTTATTGGTACATTATGAATACACTTTATAATCACATTCACCATTGAGAGTTTGTACGAGAATATGACATGACTTGATTCTCATTTTCCCCTTCCCCCCTTGCAACCCCACCCCCTATGTACATAAGCTTTATTTCCTCTTTTTTATTACTATCACATTATTTTTCCACTCTTTGTTTACCACTACATGCCTTTTCCTTTTCAATATTTTCTATTTCACAATATCTACTATATATACTAAACTCATTTACATCTTCATGTTCTCATACCAGAGAAAAGATATGATATTTGGGTTGTTTCCAAGATGTAGCAATCACAAACTGAGCTGCTAGAAACATGGGTGCACATATGTCACTGTGATATGAATCTTTTAATTATTTTGTGTATATACCTAGCAGAGGAATAGCAGGGTCAAATGGGACCTCCAATCCTAGTTTTTTGAGGAATCTCCACACTGATTTCCACAGAAGTTGTACAAGTCTACACTCCCACTAACAGTGGAGAAGGGTTCCCTTTTCTCTGCAGCCTTGCCAACATTTGTTGCTGGCTGATTCTGAGATAGCAGCCATTCTTTGTGGAGTGAGATGAAATCTCAGTGTTGTTTTCATCTGCACCTCTCAAATGCCCAGTGATGTTGAGCATTTCTTCATATACTTCTTAGCTGCTCTTACTTCTTTCTCTGAAAAGTATCTATTTATTTCACTGCCTATTTTTGAATTGGGTGGGCTGATTTTTTAAAGCTCCTTATATACTCTAGATAGTAGCCCTTTGTCTGGGGAACAGCTGGTAAAAGATTCTTTCCCATATTGTTGGTTGCCTTTTTGCTCTGTTTCATGGTTTCCTTTGCTGTGCAGAAGCTTTTTAATAGAATGAGATCCCATTTGTTGATTTCTTCTGCCAATTCTTATGCTATAGAGGTACTGTTCAAGTCTTTCCCTAAGCCAATGTCTTCAAGAGTTTTACCTAACTTATTTTGCAGCAGGTTTAGAGTGTCAGTTTTAATATTTAGGTCTCTTATCCACTTTGATGTTAGCTTGGTACACAGTGAAAGAGATAGGTCTAACTTTAGCTTTTGGCAAGTTAAAGCCCAGTTTTTCTAGCACCATTTGTTAAAGAGGCTATCATAAAACTTTTAGAAGGAAATAGGGGAAAATCAGCTTGATAATGGCTTTGTCAGTTGTTTCTTAAATATGATTTGGTAAGGCAACAAAATAAAACATACATAAATTGATTTCACTAAAATTTATATCTTAGATAAAGCAAAGGACAATGCCAAGAAACCAAAAAGGCTACACACAGATTTGGAGAAATATTCATATATTATATGTCCAGTAAATGTTTAATATCTAGGGTATATGACTGAAACTCAACACCAAAATGATAAATAATGAGATTTGAAAATGGGCCTAAGACTTGGATATTTCTCCAGATAAGATGCACAAAATGACCAACAGGCATGTGACATTATGCTCAATATTATTGTTAGGAGAATGTAAATCAAAATTACAGTGCTACAGCATTTCATATTTACTAAAATAGATTTTCAGAACCAGAGGTAACAAAGATTGGCAAGGATGTGAACAAGTTCCTCAAAAAGTTAAGCCCAGAATTATCCATTTACCTAGAAATTTCATTCATAGATGAACATCCATACGAACTGAATCCATAGACTTAAACAGATACTTGCATGTCAGTATTCATAGTGGCATGATTCCCAGTAGACAACTGGTGACCAATAACCCAAGTATCCTTCAGTAGATGAATGTACAAACAGAATGTGAATGCTATTCAGCTATAAAAATATGGAGTTCTGATAAGTGCTTCAACATGGATTGGCCTTGAAAACATTCTGCTAAATATAAGAGGCTACTGTTTTACTATTTGATTCTGTTTACATGAATTATCTCTTATAGATACTTATCTCTTACAGAGGAGGAAGTACACTAGAGGTTACCAGCAAGGAAGCTACTGTTTAATGTATGCAGAATTTCTGTTTAGAAAGCATAATGATAATGGTTGTGCAACATTGTGAATGTAATTAATGTTATTAAATTGTATCCTTAAACTATTTAAATAGGAAATTGTATTTCATATGTATTTTACTAAAAAATAAAAATTGTAAAAAGTATGTGGTTGGTTTTCTCACTTCAAACAAAAAAGTCCATAAAAATTTAAAAGATGTATAATTGATATACCAAAGGAAGAAATTAAAAAAGAATCATAAAACAATCAGGATATCCTCATAAGTGAAATAAATAGGCACAGATAGGTACATCTCGCATCTTTTCTCTGGTATGAGAAAATAAAGATGTAAATGAGTCCTAGAATTGTATATTATATATTGTGAAATAGAAAATGCTCAATATAAAATAGGAAGAAGGGGGAAAATGTTGAGATTGTAACAAAAAAAGTAAGGAAACAAATTGTATGTATATGGGGGGGGCGGTAGGGTGGGTGGGGCTATGGGAAAAAATGAGAATTCAGTTGTGTCTTATACTGGTACAAATCCCCATTATGGAGTGCAATCATGATGTGTATATTTAATGTACCAATAAAGATTAAAAAATTTAAAAAAAATCAATGCAAGTATAAAAAGAGTGAGAGAAGAGTTAAGGAAATGCAACACATAAAACAGTTACAGTCAAGGCAGGTGTGAATTCAAATTAAGTAGCATGAAATACGGCTGGGGAACTAGTGATGTAGCTCAGCAGTGTGGCACTTGCCTAAAACACAGGAGGCCTTGGGTTCAATCTCCAGTACTGCAAAGAAGAAGGAAGGAAGGAAGGAAGGAAGGAAGGAAGGAAGGAAGGAAGGAGAGAGGGATAGGCAAAGAGAGCCGAGGGAAGAGGAGGAAGTGGAGGAGAGTGGAGGGGAGGAAAAGAGGAGAGAAGAGGAGAGAAAGAAGATGGTAAGGGATGGTGTACAGAGAACTGAATGGCTGACCCATGACATTTGTGTAGAGTGGCAGAAATACTTTATGTGATACTGTAATGATAGATATGATATTATACATTTGTCAAAACTCACACAACTTTGCATGAAGAATTGATTAACTTTTACAAAAAAAAATACATTGGGGGATTCCAGAAAAGAAAGTTGTGACAGATTATGGCAGACGGTGACAAGATAATTTATTATCAATATACAACTTTCTGAAGGGACTAGGGCAAAGGAGCCTGGCAAAAGTGATTTGCGGAAAAGAGTAGAGTCTTTGAGACTAAGATCAAAAGGGATTGTACACAAATACTGAACTCTAGTGAGTAAACTTTCCGTTCCTATGTGAGTACAGGTTAAAATTCTGATAGTGCTGTACATGTGCACTCTACTGAACAATTAAGTAAAATGGATGGTGGATAATGGGGGGGGGGATTTCTCAACCCGTTAAATGAGTTTACAAAAAAGCTATATAAAAGAGCTAGAGTGGTCCATGTCCTAATGGATTTGAGTTGGAAACATCAATATGAACTCATATTTACTTTACTGTGAACACAGATTTTGCATGTAAAGCTATTTATAAATACGTGTATATATACAAATTAGTAGACATAAATGTGTTTTCTTGTTCTTGTTTCATTTCTAGAGGTCATGACACCTCAGGAGTCACACACATACCTTGAAACTAGCACTAAGTTTCTATTAGATGTCTCAACCCCCCCCAAAAAATCTGTCCTTTCTAAAGCTGAAGCACGAATTATATCAAATGAACTCGTAGTGTTTTTTAGTGCCAGAAAACAGGTAAATTCATTTTAAAAATCCCTACAAACATAGGAATATATTATGGAGACACAGGAGCCAAATAAAAGAGCTCCTAATAAGCAAAGGCTGGAATATTTTTGTCAAATCAATACCAAATGTCAGTTCATTAATAAAGTGTTCCCATGTGTACTGTACTGGAAGGGAATCTTTTCTACGGGATTCTGTAGAAGCACTACACTGTGCTATGAGTTTGTCATTCTTTTACTATACTTTTGTAATTGATCTTCATTTGGGGGCAAGTTTTTAAAATTCGTTTTAAATTAATTAACCAAATTGTATACATATTTATATACAACACACACGCAAAAATATATATAAAATATATATGATATATTTTATATATAATATAAAATATATATATATATTAAAAGTGAGGTTTCATATGTGTGTGTGTGTGTATATATATATATATATATATATATATATATATATGAAACCTCACTTTTCAACATGTACTGTCCCACTGACTTTCAGGAATACAAGACCATAATATTAATTAAAATAAATCAGACACATATGCTTAAATACCATATGGTTTCTTTCATGTGAGAAACTCAAAATATAGGGAAAAAAAGCAGAATAAAAGAGCGATAATAGAAAAAGGGGAAATAGATGTTTTCCAAATGGGAAGGGGACCAAGAGATGGAGGGATGAAGAGAAGAGAGAGGAAGGAGATGCAAAAAGAACTGAGATGTGTTATATGCATGTAACTCCACTCAGGGAGAGCAATCATTATGTACTGATAAAAATGAATAGAAAAGGAATACAGTATATTATTATTGACTATGGCCATCATGTTGTACACTAGGTTTCTTGAATTCACTCTTCTTTAGTCTGGCTGAAATTTTGAACCGTTTTAATATCAGTTTCCTGCCCTGGCCTCTCCCCATGAACCCCTGATCATCATTCTACTCTGTTTTTATGAGGTCAACTATTTTAGATACCATACATAAGAGACATCAAGTGATATTTGTCTTTTTGTTCCTGTCATATCACTTAACATAACATCCTTCAAGCTCATCTCCATTGCCTTAAAATGCAAATTACACTATTTCATTCTTTTTATGGGTATATAATACTCCATTGGGTATTTATAGCACATTTTCTCTATCCATTTATCAGCAGATGGGCACCAAGGTTGCTTCCATTTCTTGGGGAAAATAATGCTGAAATAAACCTGGAAATATAGATTATCTTTTCAATTCATGGCTTTAAAATTTTTTCCTTTGGGTAAATATCTAGTAGTAAGATTGATGTGTCATATGCTAGTGTCATAATGGCTGTGCTAATTTACATTTCCAACAACATGTAAGCATTCATATTTCTCACATCCTTACAAACACTTGTATTTTGTGTTTTTAATAGACATTCTGATGGTTGTGAGATAATATCTTGTTGTAATTTTCATTTTCCTGAGAAGTAAGGATGGCAGATATTTTTTCTTATACTTATTGATCACTCATCCCCTCTTTCTCTTTTTTTTTTAACCAGTACTGTATATGACTGCAATACATAATAAGTCCATTGATCATTGGGAATTGGTACATATACATATTCCATCTTCATGTTTTTCACCTCCGCTTCTTCTCCTCTTCCTCTTGTCTTTCCCGATCCCCGAACCTCTTATGCCATCACTTTAGAAATGTTTGTTTAAAGTATTACCTAGTTTAAAACTCAGGTTGACAGTTGCATAGCCATTGTACTATTTGAGAACCTCTGAATATTCTTTGGATATTAATCACTTATCAGATGCACAGTTTGAAAATATTCTCTCTTATTGCCTAAGTTGTCTCCATGCTCTTCTACTTCTTTCCTTTGCTTTGTAGAAACCTTTCATTTTGATCTAATCTCAAACTTGGAAAAATTTTAGAATAAAATTTTGTAGCACTGAAATATAAGCCACTATTTAAAACAAATCCTTATGAGTTCATAGTGGTGTAAGTAAATGGTTGAATAAGTAAAAATGTGGAGGAGAAAAGACAAACCCGTGCAGAAGGATTTCAAATAATTTATATTGTTGTCTCATCCTTTAGATTTTCATCATTGAGAACAGATTGTTTATAGTGACTCCTTTCTAAACAGTACGGTATGGAAACAGTTAGAGGGTGTGTTGATTCATGGTAGAGAAACCTGAGAATAATTAGCTGAGTCTCATTTACACCTTCAGTTTCTTACACTAAAGAAATGATATGGTATTTACACATATGAGTCCCACTTATTTCACTTATAAATATGCCTCTAGGTGCATTCATTTAGCTATAAATGTCTCTAGTTTATCATTCTTTATGGAAGAGTAATACTCCATTTTATTAAAAAACCATATCTTCCTTATCCAGTCTCCAGCTGTGGGTTTGGGGCTCTGTTGAAGATTCAGCTATTACAAACCGAGCTACTATGAACATGGGTGCACATATGTCACTGTGGTATATTCACAAAAGAATTAAAAGCATCCTACCACAGCAGTGTAACAATGTGCCAGTATGGCCTCTTCAACAAATATACTAAGATGTTTATTACAGAGTGTATTAGGAAATACTCACATTATCTCCATTTTAAGATAAATTAAAAAGTGTCCAAATTAAGAAAAAGATGAATCTGGCAGAATTTTCCCAAGAAACAGTTTAGGTTTGCTGCTTGGTGGGGGGGGGGGCATTGTGTCCTTTGACAATTTTCTCAATTTCTGGTATGGTGACTGGTTTTATTATATCTATGTATTTTGGGAGATACTCTTGGTAATTTTTCTTTTTTTGAAATCTTTATTGGTACATTACATATATACATCATGATTGACCTCCACAATGAGAATTTGTACCAGTATATGACACAACTTAATTCTCTCTTGGTAATTTTTATTGTTGTAAAAAACAAAATTAAAATTTGGGGGTTTTTAGGAGAAATTCACATTTGAATTCTTCCTACTCATCCGTAATAGCTGTTTGTCATCTCTCTCATCCTCTTTTCTCATCTTCAATTAAATTGCTTTTGTTTATTTAAAAAATGGAGTTTTCAAGGTTGTTGTTATAGAGCATGACGGGATCTTGAAGAATAAAATTAACATCAGCCTCATAGACTTCCAACTCAATACATGGGCTTTTGTTACCTTCTCCAGTGGGGACAACTAAATCCACTGTCTGTAAGCACTACCTCAGTTTTCCCATTCCAGACTAGCTTTGCTCTCTAATTTCCCCTGTTACAAATCACTCTTACGGTCTTGGGCTCTCAAGTTCCTATGCTAACTCCCTATCCACTTTGTCTTTTCTAGCAATGCATCAGTGCAAAAGACTAGGCAGGTCTGTTCTAGCTTCTTAAGGATTCAGTTGCCTAGATCCTGTGTAGCTGGAGCTCAGACAGGTACCCACACCACCAGTGGCACCTAATTTTATTATCCTCTCTCTTACTCTGGCTTCAACCTGTTTCCTAGACCTCTGCTGTGCCATCTGCTTCATTTGTTACCAGAGGGCCATCTTTGCAGCTTTCTCCACACCCTCCCATTATAAGTGGTGCTTCCGGAGTTGTGATACATGAGAATTACCATGCTTTTTTTCTTCCCTGAACCTTTTCTGGATCTCAGGATTTTCAGGTTAATCCTAATGAATGAATCATTATTTAATGTCAGCTTAAGTCAGGGTCCTGCCCAGCAACATTTACATGGTTGAAATGGAGGGTTCTTTCCATCCACAAATGTCTCCCCTTTCTTCTTCTCTTTTTGAAATAATTTATGATTATGGAGGTCTATGCTACGTAGGTATTTCTTAGGGTTTCCGTCCACAAATTTCCCTTTCAGCAGAAAGTGCCTTCAAGCAGCAAACAACAGAGAAGGGCAATTTAAGAAAATGCTGCTAAAGTGCAGAAGCTAAAGCAGATTGATTTCAGTTTCCTTGCTGCCCTCCACAGCTGACCACCAATATATCTCCCTGTCTAGGGATGCTTGAAGGGATTTAGAATTTTGTTTGGGCTTTTGTAGCAAGGATTCTGAGATCATTGCCTTAATAGAAGACACGCACCCAGGGGAACAAGTACAAACTGCTTTAGCACAAGAATTTTCTATGAATTGTTTTCTGAAAGAGACAGCACCACTTTCAGAGCAATGTGCATTTTCAACAGAGAGCTCTGTAAATGTTTGAAGCAGTTCTTGTTTAAATGTTAGTAATTCCCCAAAGCAGCTTCAGGATGCAACACGAAAAGATTTGGAAACAGTGAGACGGCAGAGATCTTTCCGAATCAGGCTTTCTGCAGGAGGTGATGGGAGTTGAAATAGCTGCCGGGGGGGGGGGGGGCAGCGGGCTGTGCTGTATGAAGAGAGGTGAGGGGTGGCCAGGTAGCATCAGATCAGCATACAGTGGGATCTTGAGGAGAGGACTCATTCTACATAATCATTTGCACTAGTTATCTTTTAAAAGTCACCATCTTTGATGATACATTACATTAATTAAAAAGGAGTAGAAGATCAATGAGGGCCGACAATAGTGGCCAACATCTTAGAAGACGTGAAACTGGGGTGCTGGGCCAAAGATGCAGTGCAGGTTCTAGTCTGCTGATCTGCTGAATCAGAATAAGCCAGAAGGATTTCATTCAGATACAGACTTTTGGGTCTTTCTCCTTAATCTTCCATTATCTTTAATCTAGGCGACACCTGGAAGATCTACTCTGAAATCTGCATGTTTACTGGAATCTCAGCTGACTGACAGAAAGACCCGGTACATGGTGTCCCAGGGAGGAGTTAGTGCTGGAATCTGGGCATGAGCAGGAAACCTGGGCTGGGAGAAGACTGTGCGGAGGAAAATTTATGGGGAGACATTTTTGCCTCGAGTGGAGCAACATCCGTCCACAAGGAAAACCTCAGTGATTCTGGAGTGTTTTCAAGGCCTGGTTCCTGAAGTATGGGTGCCACAGCCCAAAGCTGGCAGCTGTGGCCAGTGAGCTTGCTGGATTCTATGCACAGGATGCACTGCCAAACTCACCTCTGTCCAAATCTCAGAGGCTTGACTCCCCATGGGCTTTCGGGGCTCCGTACCTGCTGCTGTACAGTAGCCAGCTACAAGATCTGTATTTGGTCTTGTCTGTGGTTTTTGTAGCTTTATAGCTTTGGATGTTCAGAGTAGAAGATGCTTAGTGGGCAAAGCATCTGGAGATGTGAGTCTGGAGTTAGGAAGATCTTGGTGTTGCCCTGGTGAACTGGGACAATCACTTAAAGGGTTTCTTCATTACAAAGAGAAGGGTAGAATGCTGCTTCTGGGTTTCATTGTGCCCCAAATGTCCTTCTGGTCATAATTCCTTTTGGGATTTTCCTCTTAACTTTCCTCAGTCTCTGTCTCTGTCCCTCTCTCTGTCTCCCTCTCTCTCTCTCTCCCTCTCTCTCTCTCCTCTCTCTGCCTCTCTCTCACCTCCATCTCTCTGTCTCTGTCTCTGTCTCTCTCTGTCATCTTCTCTCCCTTTCTCTCTCATGCAGAAAGGTGATTTAAACTTCTACAGATCTTTCAGGAGCATTGGTCAGCAGGAAGAGGGCTAATCTCCTCTCTCACGGTCTCTAAATGTTATTTTACATCCTTCCTCTAGGGCTGGTGCTCTCATCTTCTGCTGTTAATCAGAAGTTTTATTATTGTTTTACTTAGCTAATATGCAAAGCACTCTCTCTCTCTCCTTTCACCAGACGTGTGCATCACTGTCCCCAGCCTGCGGCTTTTCATGAAGCTGGTGCTCAGCTATTGAATAATTTCATGTCTTCAAGTGCTTCAGTGGCCTCTTCTAAAGGCCACGTTTTAATTTCCTTAGAAAAACAAATTGCAGTTTAGGTACACCATCACTAGGTGGAACTAGCTTGTTAAAGCAACTTAAGTCCGGGCCTAAACAATTTGAGCTCTGGAGATGTAGCAGATAATAATCAGAGCTGTTCAGACTTGTCTAGAATCATAAATGAATCCCTTTATTAAAACTTTTGAACTCCAATTCATAGAGCGGAGTAGATAATTCTTTTAAAGGTGATAAGATCATCAAGTAGAGTCTGTTACCTTTCCTTCTTGATCTCTTCCTTTCCCTTCATCAGCTCAACCAGAATCTTAACCTAGAATGAAAAGTCTCCTTCGACAGGTACTTTTCATTCAGCCTTGGAGCTGCTTTGACATCAAAACCCCCCGGATGCTTATCCCTCAACAGCTAGTGAGAAAAGAAGTGCAGATCTCAGCCACAAGCAGTCTATTCACCTTGCTGCCACAGTTTGAGCTAATTATAGGGAACAGCCTCTTTGCCCACTAAGGAAGAGAAATAGGCTTCCGAGAGGCACGGTGGTGTTGCAAGTGTACAAGCTCCCCCCTCCCTCAGTCACTTTGCTTTGAATCAGAAAATATACTTTCTTACTTGACACCTTCTAGATTCCCTCCTCCCATCAGCTCTCTGAACCTGCTGGGGGCTGCTGGTTTAATTTCCACAATAGCTGCAGTTAATTAGTATCCCAGGGTAACTGACTTCCCTTAGCAACAGAGGTAAGAATGGCTTCAGCTCACAAATACCTTAGCTACAGTTTTCTTCCACTGATAAAAAACATATTTAATACCCAGACACAGGTTTTGGACAGAAAATTTATCTGATGTCCACTTATCAACAAATATTTATTATACTCCTACTGTGTACAAGTCAAAGAACTGGCCACTCACAATAGTAAGTTGAAGTCATTTTCTCTTAGGGAACACACAAAGGAATCAAGAAAAAGACATATGAATCCAAGTACGACTACTACAAGACAGAATTAAATATATGGCTCATTTTAAGACCTGGAGGATCTGAGGACAGTAAAGGTCTTTGGGGTTGAGTGAGATGTGTCTTGAATTTAAAAATTCCACTAGAGGGCCTGACAGATTTTAACTCAAACCCAAATTTTGCCATTGTTATGTAATCCTTGGCATATTACTCAAACTTTACAAGTTTCACTTTCCCATTCACATAAACGCAGAAGACCTAAGTCACCCCAGAAAGCTTTTATGTGGGTTAGAAATTATATGTCACCCAGCCCCTTCCCTGGTTACCAGTCACTCCTTGCACCATTTGTAGCTTATTCTGAAAGGCTCAGTAAACTTCAAGTAGGTGAAGAGAAAGGGATGGAATTTACATTGGGAAAGAAGTGCCAAGGGCAACGGGCTCAGGCTGGGCAAGAAGGGTAGAAGAAATTAGTTCATAGTGAGAGACTTGCCATGCATGTGTATGTAGGAGGGACTGGACCGAAAAAGTAGCTGAGTTTTTGTCACAAGGACTCTAAGTTAAAGTGTCAGAGTTGGAAGGGACTTTTCTATGTAATCTGATGGCCCAAGTCTTTTATTTCGTCGTTGACATGAATTTCCTTTCACTGCTCTCATGTCTTTTACCAAAAGTCTTTTAATTATGAAGTACTGAAGTTTTATTTTCAAAATAAATGAGAAAACTAAAACTCATCTTCTTTATGTGATCTAAGGTTTTGAACTTCCGTCATGTACCCATTGCACAGAACTTTGTTATATATCCAGTTATTGATATGTGGACAAGTATACTCTTGTAAGAGTCAATGAGAGACAAAGAAAGATATTACTTAAGTCTGTACAACCCTTGAAGAACAAAATGAGTGAAGAAGTGTTGAAGAGATAGTTTGCTGCTCCCTCTGTTCCCTGAGAAATCTCAGGTTGAGAGGCTACCTAAGGTCATTTCATCTGCTATCAAAACCAAGCAGAGGACCTGATTGTTCTTGATTATTATAGTATCATTTTACTGTTACTGTAAATGAAGATAAATTCTACACTTGCATTTACATAGCACTGCTTTTTTTGGTCATGGATACTCACAATTGTGGAGATTTTTTTCTCCTCTTCTGTTCCACCAGTGAGGAAATTGACGCTAAGAAATTTTTAACAACTTTCTCAAGGATAAAGTTAGTGACTAGAATGCAGTTGTTCTATGTTCCCTTCAATTACTATGTTAATTGAAAGTACAGCGTACTTAGGAGAAACTGACAAGGGGTAATTTATGGAACCCTCAGTGGGGAGCCTTGTCTCTCATGGCCTTCTTACTTCTACAGATCATCAACATCCATCCAGAAAGCCTGAGGCCAGACATGCTTCTTAGACTCCTTTCCTATGTCTAACCACAACATAAAAGAATTTTTTTTTTAGGTTTTTTTGAGACAGGGTCTCGCTTTGTAGTTTAGGCTGGCCCTGAGCTCAGCCTCCAACTCACATCACAGCAATCCTCCTGCCTCTGCCTCCCGAGTGCTGGGATGACAGGCGTGAGCCACCACGCCCGGCACTGTGGTATGTGGTACTGGTTGCTGCTGGGTGTGAGTCTCCACACCCAGTATTATATGTGGTTACTGAGGATCGTACCCGGGTCCTAGCGCTTGCAAGACAGGTGCCAGAACCACTGAGCTAACTCCCTGGCCCCCATAAAAGAAATTTCACTGGAAAAATTTCCAATGTGAAAAAATGAGCAAGAACCAAATGTTCTCCATTTGAGTGTCAGTGTAGACAAGAGTAGGCTTACTCAAAGGATGCACCATAGAAGGAGCATGAGACTTCACCCCTGCCCTCATGTCTAGCTACTGTTTTCTCCCGTAGCCTGACAGGATTTTATTAGTCTTATTCTTTCCAATCAAAAGGCGAAGATCATTATTACAATCAATAAATTTTCATAAGGAACTCTATTGATACATGCTGTACATTTTTGGTTCTTTTGTTTTATACGGTTCCTATTACATTATATCAAAATTACATTTATTCTAATTTCCCATATTTGTCGGAACAGAGAGTATATCAGCTTTTAAAGATCATTCCAATGACAAATAAAGTACCATCTAGAAGTGCTTCAATGGAAACCATTTTGCAAGTATATATAATTGTTTATAGTTGTTTTTGAATACATTGACACTAATTAACTGCCAACAAAATGCCAGGAAATTTACGTGTATATGTTATTTAATTTTTACAACTACTACATGAGGTATGGGTTGTCATGTTCATTTTACAGATGAGCAAACTGAGAGTTAAAACTGTTCAGCCCATATTTACAGCATGAATCTTCTAAGAGGGAAAGATTGGACTTTAATCTATGTCTTCTGACTCCAGAGCTAATGCTTCTTTTAATATACTGTACTAGAAAAACAGTATAGGAGTTTATAAAGTAAAGTTAATTTTTAGCAAAGAGCTAGGGAAACAAATAGTCATGAATTACAGAACATTCTAATTTCAGATCCAAACCACTTGGCCACTTAAAGATAAAAGGCTTAATAAATCATAAAGAATTCCACTTAAAGTTATTTTCTAGAGTGATTAATAACTATGGCATTTCCCCACCAACTCCAAATGATAAAATCAATTTGAGAACTTTCCCAATAATTTAAACTCAAAGCACTAATCTTAAAAGAAATCTTTTATATCAAAAATATTTATAGTATGGTGCAAATAGAGCAGAATTTTAATTTTTATTTCTGTTAAACTGATTTTTCTTTTTAAACTAGAGTTAAAAAGCCAAAAAGCTTTCACATACATTGAGCTTTTTGCATTTTATTTAGGGAGCTTCATTTTTCAAGCCAAACTGAGAAGACAAAACAAGCTCATTTGATTCACACTCCAGAATTGTAATTTCACTGCTTGAGCCAATGTCTAAGCACCTGTATTAAGAGCTTCCCATCGACTAGAATGTGTTAATTCATCAATCTACACAGCTTTCTTTGGGACTTTTAAGCTACTCTCCATTTCCTTTTGGTTAAGGTTGCCTATAAAGCTGAGGACATTTAGTTAAACTTAAATTTCAGGTAAATGAAAAATATTCTTTTTCTTTTTTTTTAATTATCAATTTTGGATTTTTATTTGTACATATTTGTAGTACATAATGATTACTTCATTGTAGGGAATTGGTACATGTACATTAGACATTTTGATTCCTTTCTCATCTCTTTCCATCCCCTTTAGCATATCCCTCACAAGGCCTGAGACAGACTTATACTAAAAATTCATTATCTGAAATTCCAATTTAATTCAACATCTCGCATTTTTATTTGCTGGGTATGTCAACATTACTCTTGGATTATTTTAAGTATCTCTGGGGTTTCATCTGTAAGTGATTATATTTTCAAGATGTATTATTTATGTGTTTTCAGTGTGTGTTTGTACATGTGTGTGTCTGTGTGCATGTGCGTACTTTCACACATGAATAAGTGCCTCTGACAATGTTGGATCTGGAATACACTCTCAATCTTCAGACAATAGCTGTAAATTACTTTAACAAAGTAAAAAAGAGTACAAAATGAAATGTGTTTTATAGGACAACGGGATAAATAAATTAGAATGTATTCATATATTGCAGTGATATTCTGTCAATTAAAGAAATAAAAATGAACTGCATGTACTGGATATGTAGTGCAGAAGTACAGTGGCTTTTGTTGTTATACACTTTTGTACTCACTGGAATTTTAATGCTTGTATTACTTTTCCAATAAAAACTAATCTATAAGAGATGCTTCATTTTTTTTAAAGCTTGCTTATCTCATGTCTTATTTCTTTTCTTGCTCTTATCTCAAGGTCTATTTGTCAGTTATTGTTGTGACAGCAGGGCCCTGCAGGGAGCTGATGATAACTGGTAACTTGCTTTCCTTCATAACACAGCCCAACAATCAGCAATTCAATTTTCTTGTACCAGAAAGGCCTGCGATTTATGTTACCACCCAAGAGTGTAACTTCTCCCAAGGCCAAACCTGCTAGGAGGAAGGATGTAAGCCACCAGCATGAAGTCTTTTGCATTTCTTCCACAGTGGCAATCCAGGACACTCTGTATTTCTTCCATGGCAGCAGCCTCTCACATCCACAGTTCTTGGGTTGGTTTTGACGTGCCCAGCACGTGCTCCTCCCTCTGTGGTGTTATTTTTCTTGGACCACTTTTACATTTTACCCATCCTTTAGAACTCCTCTCACTTTCCTTTTTAGGCTGACTCACATTTATTTCAGCTTTGTACAGAACATTGCTCTTTCCTTTCTTTGGGTTGGTACATTACTTAAAATGTTAGACATGAAAAGACATTACATATTCCAAATAATTCTTTCATAAAATATTTTAAAAAGCAAACTTACTTTTTATATTTTAAATTGAGAGATAACAATTTCATCTTGATCATGTGTAACATGATGTTTAGAAGTGCTCTATATACATTATGGAATGGGTAAATTTCACTAATTCACAAATACATTACTGTACGTGGTTATTTTTGTGACAAAACACATAACATCAACTTTGTTTTCAATTTTCAAGAAAAATACAACCTCATTACCTATAATCACCTTGATTCACACCAGATCTCTTGATTCTTCCTATAGCTTTGTAATTAAGTAACATTTTACTAGGCTTTCCCCTTTATCCACTACTCCTTAATCGCTTAGCCTCTGGTAAATGCCATTCTATGTTTGTTTCCCAAGGAATTAGGTTTTAGATCCTACATGCAGTAAAAGTGTAGTCATATGGTATTTGTCTTTCTTGCCTGGCCTATTTTACTTAACATAATATCATCTATGTTGTCACAAATGTATGTTCAGTTTTTAATGACATATATATATATATATATTCATTATCCAGTTGTCACTTGACGGCTGTAATAAAATGAGGTGCAGATATATCTTTGACTTACTAAGTTTATTTCTTCTGGGAAATGTATCCAGTAAGAAGACTGTGGAATTATGTAGTAGTTATAGGCTTAATTTGGAGCGGACAGATTTCTATACTACTTTTCATAATAGTCATACAAATTTACATTTCACCAACAGCATATAAAATTTTCTTCCACTTCTCAGCATTTATTTTGTAATCTTTTTTGTTTTTGATATTACTCATTTTAACTTTGTGAAGTGAAGGCTCATGTGGTATAGATCTCCATTTCTCTGATGATCAATAATGTTGCTCAAATATTATATGCTCTTTAGCAATATCTTTTCACATTTTAATAATGTTATGTTATTACTGCTTTATTTGGGCTTCTTGTATTTCACGGACATTGGCCCTTTACCAGGTGAAGACTTAGCAAATATTTTGCCCTCTTGTATATTTTTAGGCTGTTGCTTCATTCTGGTGATTTTTTATTTCTTTTGTGAAGAAACTTTTTATATTAATGTAATCCCAAGTGTTTATTGTTTTTATCACATATGTTCATGTAGGATTCATTCCATTTTTTCCAGGATGGTTGAACATACACAAATAAGTAAATACAACACATCACATTAACAGAATGAAGGAAAAAACTCTATGATTTCAGTAGATATTAAAAAATAGTTGACAAAATTTAACATGATAAATAATCTCAAAAATTTAGTTGTAGAAGAAATGTACCTCAACACAATAAAGGATTTACATGAGAAACTCTCAGCGAATATTATACTGAATGGGGAAAAGTTGAAAGCTTTTTCTCTAAGATTTGTAACAATCAAAGATACCTCCTTTTTATAATAGTACTGAAAGTACCATACCATTCTCAGCAATTAGGCATGGTAAAGAAATAAAAAGCATCCAAGTTAGAAAAGAGTTAGTTAAATTGTCTGTTTACTGATGACGTGATTATATATATATATATATATATATATATATATATATATGATTATATATATATTATAATGAAAACTGTTAGAAATAAATGAGAAATTTCCAGTATACAAAAATTAACATAAAAATCATCAGCATTTCTAAATGCTAATAATAATAAGCTTTCTGAAACAGAAATGAAGAAAAATTCCATTTACAATAGATAAAACCAGAACCTAAGAATAAGTTAAATGAAGAAGGTAAAAGATCTCTAAAAAGTAAACTATAAAACATTGACAGAATAAATTGAAGACAGAAATAAATGGAAACATAGCCTGTGCTCATGTATTGAAAGAATTTATATTGTTAAAATGTGCATGTCATACAAAACAATCTAGAGATTCAATGCAATCTCTACCAAAGCACCAATGACCCTCCTCAGAAAATAGAAAACACAGTCTTAAAAATGTGTTTTGGCTCCTAGTATCCAAAGCAATCTTGACTGAAAAGAACAAGGCTGGAGCTGTCACATTATCTGGCTTCAAAGCATATTGCAAAGCTGTAATAACCCAAACAACATGATATTGGTGTAAATGTAGATATATAGAACAATGGAACAATAGAAAGATCCTAGAAATAAACCTATGCCAGAATGTGTTTTGGGCAGTTTTCAAGAACACATTGTGGAAAAAGACAGTTTCTTCTATAAATTGTATTGGGGCAACTGTAAGTCTACATATAGAAAAATAAAAAGAGATCCTTATTTTTCATATTATACAGAAATTAACTCAAAATGGATTAAACCCTTAAATGAGAAACCTAGAAATATGAAACTGTCTGTACTGGAAGAAAGAATAGGAGAAATAATTCATGATATTGTTCTGGGCAAGGACTTTTTTGCATAAAACATTTTTCTTCACTATGATTAATACAACAGAGGAATTAACTGTGTTGTTCATCTAATAACGGTGACATTTTTGTCAAAAAAAACAGGGTTCAATATTTTTTACAACTCACACAGGCCTCTAGATAAGATATTTAAACTATGTCTCAATTTCTCCATTTAAAACTATAGACAGCAAAACCTACAAGTAGGGCTATTTCTTTGGTATTAAATGTAATGTAATGTGCACCATACCTAGTACATTATAGATGCTCAGTTATTCTTAGCTTAAAAGAACATTGTTCTTTATCCTAACTTTTTTTATAACACTAAGAAAAGAACCAGAAACTTGGAGTTAATATACTCCAGAATGAAATTTAATTTTGGGTATTGTCAATTTCTCTTTCCTTTCTTTAAACTTTCTTGTTTTTTCTTTCTTACTTCAATATCTATTTGTGTCCTGGCTTTCACTTATTATCTGTATGAGATTGGGCTAACTAGTTATATTTTTAGGATCTCAGTTTGCCCCACCTAAAAGAGAGTTGATCTGTTGCTCTTGTAAGATCTGTTGTGAGATCTCAGGGGGATTGTGTCTGTGAGTGTGTAAGGTGCAAAGTTGTAAAGCGCTGTAACCATCTGAAGGGTTCCTAGTAAATGTCCATGGAGAGTGAGATTTTAAAGAGAACAAAAGCCTCTGCAGTCCCAATAATTTATTTTGCAGCTCAGATTGATGTGTCATTTTTAGTTGGTTCTCAAGCCATACTTCCAGATGTCATCCATCAACACTTTGGCCACAGCCTGTTCTTGGCTACCTATCTGTATGGAAATAGTTATCCTTCATAGTCGGGCCTAGTTTTCCCAGATAAAATCCCTTCTGCCCAAAGATGGAGACTCACAGAGTGTTCAACTGATAAACTTCTTTACTTTGCTCTGCAACATTCTTTCTTATCTATTTTTTGTCTTTGAGATATTGATACATTAAAAAATTTATTGATTCATGAACTCTGTATATAAATAGATGTTAATTATCTACTGTATAGCAGTACTGGTGGCTAAGTTTTGGAGATACACAGGTAAGTAAGACATTACCACAGCTCAAGGATTACATAATTGCATAGGGGATAGGCATGTAAATAAGTGTTTAGAATTAATTTTGCTTAATAAGCATAATAGCATTTCTACAAACCAGAGCCACTGCAATCTCCTCGAGGAGGTGTCACAGTTTTAAGTAGTATCCTTCTGACAGATAGACGAGACATAGAACTAGTCCATGCAAAAGATGCAAGCTTTCAAAAGGTCCAAATCCCAAAGCAACACTGAATATTTAGAGACTATGTTACAGAATCATTAAGAGTGATGGGAGGTGGATTAGGAAATGTACTGCAGATCAGATCATAGAAGTCTTTGCATCTGTGCTAAGGGGATTAAACAGAAATGACCTGAAATTGGTAGGAGTTTTAAAAGAAAAAGAAGCACAGCCCACGACAGCTGGTGGTTTCAGTGCTCATGCTGCCCTGGAGCCAGCTGTAAATCCTTAAAAATATGATGTTGAATGCGATGATGATGTGTATTCGTAATGTACTAATAAAGATTTGAATTAAAAAATATGATGTTTAGGGTACCAACAGGACTCTTGGAACACTGACTCAAATCAAGCAAAATTCTTGGCATTTAAAAACATTGTCTTCTGGGCCAAGAATTTAGCTCAGTGGTTCCAGAGCCTGTCTTGCAAGTGCAAGGTCCTTAATTCGATCCCCAGTAACCACACACAACAACGCTGGGTATGGTGACTCGTGCCCACCAGTAATCAGTACTGCATACCACACTGCCTGACATGGTGGTTCACACCTGTAATGCCAGTACTCAGGAGGCCAAGATAGGAGGATTGCTGTGCTGTGAGTTCCAGGCTGAGCTCAGGGCCAGCCTGAAATACAAAATGAGACCCTGTCTCAAAAAAAAAGGTGGGGGGAAAGTATTTTCTGATGCTTTTAAGGCCCACCCAAGTTAAGAAAATGAGAACAAAGTTTCAGAAAAATCATTTTGGCAACAGTATAAGTGACACACTGGGGTTTAAGGAAGAGCAAGGAGAGAGGTGAATGGGCCAGTGAGGGATGGAGAGCTATTAACATTGTTCAGGTGAGACAACACCTAGAAAAAAAGGTCACATGTTAAAAAGAACAAACTATTACCTTCCTCGAGCACATTATTAGATGGATAAAACTGGGACTGTGTTTCACAGGGTTTCAGTACTGGGCATATACATGTAGTAGATACTAAATAGATGTTCTACTTGGAAGATAATCACTAGACACTAATCACCTCTCTGTTTATTCCTGCTTCCTTTGCTCCATGTCCTTGGGTAGTGCTAGGTGTGTTTTTATATATCTTCTTCCATGAATTCATGGCTGAATCCAAACATGGAGTATATTTTAAAAGATGTGGTTCTTTTATAGTATTAAGTATTACTCTGCAATAAAGAATGATAAGTTTGAGTCATTTATACTCATGAATGTACCTTAAGGACATGCTCATACATGAAATAAATGGGTCAAAGATTTGTAAATACCATATCTTTTCTTTGATATGAGAAACTGAAGATATTATTGAGTTCTAGAGTGTATGATAGATACTGTGAAATAGAAAATATTCAAATGGAAAAGGGGGTAGGGTTATATAATGTAGGGGAAAATATAATGTTAAAAAAAGAAACAAAGCTTATGTATACATAAGGTAGGAGGTGGGAAGAGAATTGGGAAAAATGAGAATTAAGTTGTGCCATCTAGAAAAAACAGCGTACGGAGCTGGGAAAGATGCAGCTAGCACCATCAAGGCCATGCCGGGTCCAGAGCCTACAGTCTTGCAGGCCCATGCCGGAAGCTCACCTAGGGCCTCGATAAAATAGTGGGCAGAGCCAAGAAAGTCGCAGCTAGTGCCATTGCAGCTGTGCCGGGTCCAGATACTGCCGGCCCCCAGGCCCACCCTGGAAGCGCACCCAGGGACTAGGTGTGGGAACAGGTGTTGTTGCGGAATCTCAGCCAGCGACATCGCAGCCAAGCAGGGACCAAAGCCTGCCTTTCTCCACGTCAACTGCACAACCACACCCAGGGACTCTATGTTGACTGTAGAAGAACAACCCATGAAACACTGATATTTCAAGGGTCCTAAATATTAGGAGGAAAGAGACTTGCAACAAACATCTCCAGACAACAGGGCAGGTACAAAGCCAAAAACAACAGCAACAACAAAAACTCAGAGATAAGAAAACATTCAAAATCTCAGATGCAAAGATCCTCATCCCAAGGTAACACAGAGGGAAGGGAAATAGAGAAGTTTGAAGGTCAGTCTCCAGGGTTCTCAGAAATGGTAACCAAGGCAGATCTGGTAAGATGGAAATCAGAACTGATCTCTGAGATGAAAGCAGAGAGACTGGACACAGTCAGCACTATGATTAATAAAGCTAAAGAGGAAATCATCAAGTTGATAGAATCCAAGATAGCAAAAGCAATGGAACCCTTTAAAAACCTACAAGCAAAGGTCCAGAAAATCAAGAAAGAAGTGAAAGTTTACACAATACAATGAATATGGCAAAAGACCGAATTTCAGATCTAGAAGACAAGATCTCAGCCAATGAACAGGAAAGGCATAATTTAATGGAAAATGGCAAGGGATAATGAGAAATCAATCCAACCAATCCTAGATATTCAAAGAAGAATAACATAAAACTGATTATAGTCACTGAGGAAGCAGGAGACAATACAAAACGCATTTAAAAACTATTCAGAGATAATGGCAGAAAACTTCACAGGAAAAGGAAAAGAATTGAACATACAAATATATGAAGCATACAGAACTCCACACGCCTGTGACATGAAAAAATCTACACCTAGGCATATAATTGTAAAAGTTCCAGATATTAAAAAAAAAAAAAAAAAGAGTGAACTACTGAAAGCAGCCAGAGAAAAGAAAACAATTACGTACCAAGGGAAGCCCATCAGGATCACACCAGAATTTTCAACTCAAACATTCAATGCAAGAAGAGCCTGGAGTGAAGTGTTTCAAACCCTAAGGGAAAACAACTTCCAACTCAGACTGATGTATCCTGCAAAACTATCCATCAAAATTGACAGGGAAATAAGATACTTCCATGACAAAGAACACATGAAAAACTTTAAAAATATAAAATCTATGCTCCAAAACATTCTAAAGAATATCTTGGAGAGAAATAAGAAAAGTTACAAATCCATGAGACATAACAGAGTCAACCCATGGGGCCAAACAAGAAACTGATGGGAAAAAAGCAAAAGTAGAATAATGGAGCCAAGAACAGGAAAGTGTGAAAGCTCTAAATTTGCCTATATCAGTCATAACCATTAATGTCAATGGACTCAACATGCCAATTAAGAGATACAGACTGGCAGAATGGATTAAGAAGCAAGATCCCACAATCTGCTGTGTACAAGAAACACACCTAATTCAGAAACAAACCCATGGACTAAAAGTAAAGGGTTGGAAAATAATACTTCATGTGACAGGAAACAGCAAAAAAGCAGGAGTGGTGATCTTATTTGCAGACAGAATATACTTCAAACCAAAACTGATAGAGAGAGATAAAGATGAACACTATCTTTTAGCATGGGGGGAAATCTAATAAAAAGAAATAACAACCTTAAATATCTATGTACCGAATTCTAATCCACCCAACTATATAAAACAAGCATTAATGGACATGAAAAACCAGATAAACTCCGATACAATAATAGTAGGAGACTACTGTCACAAAGAGACAGATCGACTGGACAAAAAGCTAATAAGGAAAATACTTGAGCTAAACCAGACTCTTCAGCAAAGGGACTTAATAGATGCCTACAGAGTATTTCACCTCACAAAGTCATAAATTACATTCTTCTCAGCTGCTCATGGATCATTCTCCAAAATAGACCATGTGCTGGTTTATGGAACAGTTTTAAGTAAATGCAAAGGGATTGAAGTTATCCCTTGTATACTGTTGGACCATAGTGCCCTGAAATTGGAGCTGAATAGCAAAAGAAACCCCAGTATCCTCACAAACACATGGAAACTGAAGAATACTCTGCTGGCCAACCAATGGGTCACGGAGAAATTAGAGAAGAAATTGAACAGTTCTCACAACTAAACAATAACCTCAATATAACATATAGAAATTTATGGGACACAATGAAAGCAGTTCTATGAGGAAAATTCATAGCAGTGAAGGCGTACATCCAGAAAACGGAGCAAGCTCAAATAAACAATTTAATGCTGAACCTCAAGTGACTAGAGGGAAAGGAGCAAGACAAACTCAAAGCTCTCACTAGGCAAGAAATTATAAAGATCAGGGCAGAATTTAATGCAATAGAAACTAAGAAGACAATACAAGAAAATCAACTAATTGAAGAGTTGGTTCTTTGAAAGGATAAACAAAATTGATAGACCTTAGCAAACCTTATTAAACAAAGGAAGGACAAGGCTCATATCTACACTATTAGGAATGAGAATGGAGAAATTACTACCGACCCAGACGAAGTCCAGAGGATAATAAACACCTATTTTTTATTTTACTAAAATAGAAAATGTAGAAGAAATGGATGGATTTCTAGACACATATGAACTTCCAAGGCTGAATAAAGAACATATGGAAAATGTTAAATACCCCCATATCAATCTCTGAAATTGAAAATGTAATTAAAAACCTGCCAACAAAGAAAATCCCTGATAGCTTTACTGCTGAATTCTATAAAACTTTTAAAGAAGAGTTGGTACCACCACTTCTTAAACTCTTTAATGAAACTGAAAGGGAAGCAGTACTCCCAAACTCATTCCTGGAAGCAACCATTACCCTGATTCCAAAAGCAGAGAAAGACTCAACCTAAAAAGAGAACTACAGGCCAATATGCTTAATGAACATGATGCAAAAATCCTCACTAAGATCCTGGAAAACAGAATATAGAGAGTTATCAAAAAGATTATACACCCTGACCAAGTTGGATTCATCCCAGGGATGCAAGGATGGTTCAACATACATAAATCAATAAATGTTATACACTGTATTAACAGACTCAAGGATAAAAACCATATGGTCATCTCAATTGATGCAGAAAAAGCGTTTGACAAAATAAAACACCCATTTATGTTCAAAACCCTACAGAACATTGGAATAGATGGTTTCTATCTCAAACTAATGAAAGCTATCTATGAGAAACCATCAGTCAGCATCATACTAAATGGCCAAAAACTGAAACCTTTCTCATTTAGTTTAGGAACAAGACAAGGATGTCCTCTCTAAACATTTCTGTTCAATATAGTTCTGGAAATATTAGCCACAGCAATTAGGCAAGAAAAAGAAATAAAGGGAATAAATATAGGAAAGGAAGAAGTTAAGTTATCATTATTTGCTGATGACATGATACTCTGTGTAGAGGATCCTAAAAATTCAATTAAAAAAACTGCTGGATCTATTTGCCAAATTTAGTCAGTAGCTGGATACAAGGTCAACGTTCAAAAATCCATAGGCTTTGTATACACAAACAGTAGACCCACTGAGATAGAAATTGGAAAGTCAGTCAGGTTCACAATAGCACCCAAAAAAATAAAATATGAAAGAATCAATCTAACAAAGGAGGTAAAAAACCTCTACTCTGAAAACTACAGCATTCTGTAAAAGGAGATAGAAGATGATATCAAAAAATGGATCCTAGCATTGTATGTTATATATTATGAAATAGAAAATGCTCAATGTAAAATAAGGTGAAAGGGGACAATGTTGAGATTGTAACAAAAAAGTAAGGAAACAAATTTTATATATATGGGGGGGTGGTAGGGTGGGTGGGGCTATGGGAAAAAATGAGAATTAAGTTGTGTCTTATACTGGTACAAATCCCCATTATGGAG
>PVIR01009727.1:0-23392 GCA_004026965.1 Petromus typicus | reverse complement strand
GGAAAGACATTCTTTGCTCCTGGTTAGGAAGAACCAATATTGTAAAAATGGCTATACTCCCCAAACCACTATGCAGATTCAATGCAATCCTGATTGAAATCCCAACAGCATATTTCACAGACCTAGAGAAAAAAATCCAAACTTTCATGTGGAACCACAAAAGACCTAGAATATCAAAAACAATTCTAAGCAACAGGGACATGATGGGGGGGGGTATTACAACCCCGAACCTGAGACTATTCTATAAAGCCACTGTGATAAAAACTTCATGGTACTGGCAAAGTACCAGCCCTGAGGATCAATGGAGCAGACTAGAAGATCCAGAAACTACTCCAGATACTTTGAGCCACCTCATCTTTGACAAAGTAGCCAAATATTCTCAATGGAGGAAAGATAGCCTCTTTAACAAATGGTGCTGGAAAAACTGGGTTTTAGCTTGCCAAACACTAAAACTAGACCTAGCTCTTTCACCATGTACCAAACTAAAATCAAAGTGGATAAGAGACCTAAATATTAAAACAGACACTCGAAACCTGCTGCAAAACAGGTTAGGTAAAACTCTGATGACACTGACTTAGGGAAAGACTTCTTGAACAAAACCTCTATAGCACAGGAATTGCCAGAAGAAATCAACAAATGGGACCTCATTCTTTTAAAAAGCTTCTGCACAGCAAAGGAAACCACCAACAGAGTGAAAAGGCACCCAACAATATGGGAAAAAAATCTTTACCAGCTGTTGCTCAGACAAAGGGCTACTATCTAGAATATATAAAGAGCTTAAAAAAACAGCCCACCCAAATTTAAAGACCCAATTCACAAATGGGCATCTGAAATGAATAGATACTTTTCAGAGAAAGAAGTAAGAGCAGCTAAGAAGTATATGAAGAAATGCTCAACATCATTAGTCATTCGAGAGATGCAGATGAAAACAACACTGAAATTTCATCTCACTCCACAAAGAATGGCTGCTATTTCAGAATCAGCCAGCAACAAATGTTGGCGAGGCTCTGGAGAAGAAGGTACCCTTCTGCACTGCTGGTGAGAATGTAGACTTGTACAACCTTTGCAGAGATCAGATGGAGAATCCTCAAAAAGCTAGGATAGGAGGTCCCATTTGACCCAGCCATCACTCTGCTAGGTCTATACACACAAGAATTAAAATAGTCATTTCACAGCCACATATGTGCACCTATGTTTCTAGCAGCTCAATTGGTGATTGCTAAGTCTTAGAAACAGTCCAAATGTCCATCAACTGGAGACTGGATAAAGAAGATGTGGTTCTTTTATAGTATGGACTATCACTCTGTCACTAAAAATGATAAGATTAAGTCTTTCATACTCAAATGGATGTACCTTGAGGACATCCTCATAAGTGAAATGAACAGATCACAGATGTTTCAATATCATATCTTTTCTCTGATATGAGAAAATAAATTTGAAAATGAGTTGTAGTTTGTATAGTTGATATTGTTAAATAGAAAATATTTAAAAGGAAAGAGTGTAAGGGTAATGAGGGGGAAATGAATGTGGTAATAATAAAGGGAAAAGAAAACAAAGATTGTGTATATAGGGGGTGGCACAATGCAGGGTAGGGGGAAAAGAGAAAATATGAGAATCAAGTCGTCATATTCTGGTACAAACTCTTAATGTTGAATGCAATGATGACGTGTATTTATAATGTACCAATGAAGATAGTTTTAAAAAAAGGTTGTGCCATCTACCGGTACAAATTTTCAATGTTGATTGTGATTACAGTGTGTATATAAAATGTTCCAATAAAATCAATTATTTAAAAAGATCAAACCTCAGTAAAGGTTTACATTTTTAAAAATTCAATATGCTAAGGGACACATTAGTATTAACTTCCCTCAAAATACTTCCCACAATAACACATCCCATTACTCTTGCTGTGTTTGAGAGCAGTTTTGGAGCTTTCTTTCCTAAATGTCTTTAATTACACTGTCATGGCTCCCTTTACATCCAGAATCAATTCAAAATGTTGGATTTCACGATCTTTTTGACTTTATGGAAGCAGCACAAGTCCCAAGGTGCTAGATTTGATGCATAAGATGGATGGTGAGACACCATAATGTTTTTATAAGCCTGCATTTGCATTGGATGCACACAGCAGCAGCAGCAGCAGCAGCAATCACTGTATTATTTTTCTCATTCCTTGTAAAGACACTCATGATAGCAGACTTCCAGAACTGCTTTAAAAGGTAGCAAGAATGATGGGATAAATGTGTTGAAAACATGGGAGAATATTCTTAGGAGAATTAATAGTAATAATTTTCAAAAATTTTTATAGACACTGCATATTTCTATCATGCCTCTTCCCAATACATATGTATCATATAGAGAAACCATATTTATAGAATCATATATATATATATATATATATATATATAGAGAGAGAGAGAGAGAGAGAGAGAGAGAGACAAAGACAAAAAACAAATATGGCAAAATGTTGCTGAAGAGTAACTGAAGAAAGGGCAAATGGGCATTTATTATACTTCTTAGGTTTAAAATTTTCCATATTAAATGTTGGTAATATCACAGACTTATGTACAATGTTTTGAAAATGGTTAAAATTATGAATTTTAAGGTATGTTTATTTTTCCTCTACAAAAATTGGGAAAATTATACAGATCGTATAAATAAAAACAAACACAAATGTCTAAATAAGCAGATAATCCAAAATGGGGTTTGAGAAGGGAGGAGAACATACACAAGCACTGAAAAGCTGGATAATAGGATCATGACTTCAAAGACTGTCAAAATACTAGAACACTGAGTGGAAATTAACAATTCCATAGTTCTCCTCTGAGCCCAGAACATCAATTTCACACAGAAAGCATCGTCTGTCATGGTATGAGGCAAGAGTGTGACGCGGATGCAAAATAAATCCAAGAAGTTGAGATATCAAGAATAGAACGTGCAGGTCTGAGTTGAACAAGTACTTGTGCAGGTGAAGCCTTACTGGTATACTGTTATGAGAGAGGATGGGGAAAGTATAAACTAGAATCTCATCAGATTCCTGGGTCAAGGGCTGTGTCTAACTGGTATTCTGCATGAAAAAGGGGTGCCAAGAAGAAGCAGGAGGATAGATATCTAAGTGTGCCAGGCATTCAGGAAGTAAGAAACTGATAGTAGAGAGCAAATAATCTATAAAGTTCTAAGAAATGGCTCAAAGGGTTAACATCGCAAAGTTCCCAGGAGCCTGGCCAGCAGCTGTGAGGCAGGTCCAACTGCAGCTGCTGCAGTTTGGCCCTATAGCCCCCTCCCTGTTGCTTGTGCCATCGTCATCTGCTAAAGCTGGGGAAGGATCTTGAGAAGTTGGAAAACATGAGGCATTAATGGGGTGTGAGCACTCTTTTTAAACTATGGGGTCAGGTGACAATTATCACCACTCGCAGTTCACAGATGAGGAAAGTAAGGATTAGGATTTTCTGAAGTCATATTTCTCAGATGTGGTAGAAATAAAATCCAAACCCAAGTTTTCATCTCACGCTTATGTAATATTTATTAATATGTATTTATGGAAAGCACTGGGCCTAACAAAGTGAATAATATGCAATCCTTCCCTCAAGATGCTTATAAATAACTTAAAGCTGAATTAAACAGTAGTTTTTATATTATGCTATATATTCATGTGCTGGAGAACTGCAGTTTAAGTGGAGCTGAGGGGCAGTACGCACAGAGGGAATGATGGAAGGGTGTCTGCCCGGATTGTGGAAATGCTGTGCCAAACAGACTGGACTTTATACTGCATGCAGTGAAGAATCATAAACATTTGTTTTTAAAAATTCAGTTTATTTGTGCATTTGAGATATACATAATGACCACATCCATCATCAGGAATTTGTACCTGTACATAATATTATCTTTATTCTTGCTTTTTCCCATTCTCCTTCTTTCCCCTCCATCCCTCTCCTTCCTTCAAAAGCTTTGTTTCCCACTTTTCCTTCTTTTATCCTATTTTTTCTTTCCATTATTTCCTTTGCTTCACTCCCTTTCTTCCCCTTCCCATTTGAAACTTTTCTTCCTATTTCACATTATATCTTCTACATTTTAGTTTTCATTTACACTCTTAGTTTCTTATATGAAAGAAATTTTTCAATATTACTACATGTGTGTCCTATTTATTTCACTTAAGAATATGGCACCAATATGCATCCATTTAGCTATAAATGTCTCTAGTTCATTATTCTTCGTGGCTAAATAGTATTCCATTTTATTTTTAAAAACCATATCTTCTTTATCCAGTCACCAGTTAATGGGCATTTGGACTATTTCCAAGATAGAGCCCCTAAAAACTGTGCTGCTATAAACATGGGTGCACATATATCACTACGATATGATACTTCTAATTCTTTTGGGAAGATGTCCAGCAGGGGAATAGCAGGGTCAAATGGCACCTCTAATTACAGTATTTTGAAGAATCTCCACACTGTTCTCCATAGTGGTTGCACTAGTCTACACTCCCACCAACAGTGGAGAAGGTTCCTTTTCCCAAACAGCCCTGCCAACATTTGTTGTTGGTTGATTTCTTGATAGCAGCCATTCTTTGGAGTGAGGTGAAATCTCAGTATTGTTTTCATCTTTATCCCTTGAATGACCAGTGATGTTGAATATTTTTTCTTATGTTTCTTTTCTGTTTATATTTCTTTGTCAGAGAAATATCTGTTCATTTTAGGTGCCCATTTTTGAATTGGGTCTTTAAATTTGGGAGGTTTTTAAAAAGTTCTTTATATATTCTAGATAGTAGACTTTTGTCTGAGGAATAGCTGGTACAATTTTTTCCTGTATTGTTAGTTGTTTGTCTCTTCACTCTTTTGGTGATATCTCTTATTTTAAAGAAGCTTTCTCTTTTTTTGTTTTTTGGGGTTTTTTTTGTTTGTTTGTTTGAGACAGGGTCTCGCTTTTGTAGTTCAGGCTGGTCCTGAGCTCAGCTTTGAACTCACAGCAATTCTTCTGTGTCTGCCTCCTGAGTGCTGGGGTTACAGCCATGAGCCACTACACCTGGCACTGTGGTATGTGGTACTGATTGCTGGTGGGCATGATTTACCATGCCTGGCATTGCTGTATGTGGTTACTGGTGATTGAACTAGGGACCTTGCTCTTGTAAGGCACGTACCAGAACCACTGAGCTAAATTTCAGGCCTGAAGAGCTTTTTAATAAGATGAGTTTCCAGTTATTGATTCTTTCTGCTAGTTCCGGTGTCAACGAGGTTTTGTTCATAAAGTCTTTATTCCAATGTCTCCAAGATTTCTACCTATACTATCTTCCAGCAGGGACAAAAAACGTATGATAAAAAACTACTTTGAGGTGTTGGAGATCCAGTTGTGGGCCTAAGTTCAGTTATTCATGGTAGTAACGTGCACACGATTGTTAAACTACAGGTACATCAAGGGAAAAAATGTGGGAATGCTGAAAGAACATCAATAAAAGAAGATTCCTCTGCAAGACAGTATTTTGAGCTGGAATTTACAGGAGGAGAGGGAAATGCTTGTATCATTGAGAGGAAGAGAAAAAGAAAGACACACAAGTTTATTTGTCAGTGCTAAATTTTGTGTGTGTCACCCAAGAATTCCTATGTTGGAAGATTGGTTCCTAGTATAGAAATGTTGAGAGTAGTGGGATCTTTAAAAGGGGGAGGCCTGGTGGAAGGTCACATGATTGCCCACTGACCACACCTTGGCTTCCTGGTCATGTGATCTCTCCTCAACAATGCTCTGGCCATTGAGATGCCTTCTGCTTTGATAGTACCCTGCCAAGAGGTCTTTGCCAAAGTTGCTATGCCAGAAGTGGTTCACAACCTTTTATCTGCCTAGAGCATTTATGGTCTTTGGAGTTCAGTTTTTTTTTTTTTTTTTAAGAGCAGGAAAAATTTATTGAAAGAATTATAACTTCTGTCTAAGGGAAACAGAAGGAAGACTAGAAAATGAGTAGCCCCTGGAGTTCAGTTTCTAAACTGGGAACTAAATAATCCTCTTTTCTTTGTAAGTAGCCTGCCTCAGGTGTTCTAGTAATAGACAATGGGTTCATACAGACAGCACAGAGGCACAGGGACTGCATCTGGCTCAGAGAGTAGAATTTGGAACATTTTTGATAGTTGGGTTAAAGGAAAACACACATACACTCAGGCAGACTCATTGTGATACAATTATTGGAGCAGTGTCCCAACCTGACCATCCGGACACTGCATCATCAGTTACTGTCCTGATCTTCTCTCCTGTGACAAGGCCCTGCTCTCCAACACTTACCCTAGGGGCCAGGTAACAAACTTAGGATGGTGAACTCTCTCATTTCTCATATCTTAACCATTACACCTCACACAGAGACAATGCAATTCTTTCTGGCTAAAATCCCCATGGTAGGTCTGTAAATATGGACAATGTCAAGGCTGGAAACAAGTTGAAAAGGCTTGTGGCAGGAAAGACTTCAGCATCAGGCTGCAAAGTTGAAACCTGATCCTGAAAGAATGAGAAGCCATCAGAAGATATTCAGAAGCAAATGACAGTGAGGACTGTGCTTCAGAACTTGGAGATATAAATAAACCTTTGGTTTTGAGGACCCTTGTCATTTGGGCTTGAATTGTTACATGAAAGCTGCAGCAAAATTGGGGTGAACTGCCTTTTTGCTATCTATTGCCAGAAAGAACTTACAGAAAGAGAGAAAGGCAAGATTAGGGATGCAGTAACCTGGCGCCTGTACAGCCCACAAGTCCCTGTGGCCTTCTCCTCACTTAACTCACTGTTGTCCCTTATAATAAGTTGACCAGCCCTTCACAAGGATTAAAATGATCCTTCAGTGTAAACATATTCAGAGTTTAAAACCATTGCTATGCTAGCAGAGGTCACTGAGGTTGAACACAAATGTTAGAATCAGTATTGCCAATTACAAGCTAAGCCCCTCATGGTAATAATTCTGAAGATCTCTCAGAGAGGATTACTGTCTAGACTCCTGGGTCTGTGCTTGCAAAGCTCCCTCCCAGATGCTGCTTGGAAATCACAGGAGGAAAATCTAAGTGTTGTGGAAAAATTCCTTGTCCAAGAGATGACTGGTCCTCTGAGAAGTATTGTTAGTTTATCCACTTGTTTTCTTACTGCTGATCCTCTTGTGTGCTGTCATCACAATGGAGGACATGGGCATAGTCATCCTCACTGAGCTCAGCCTCAATTTATCTGTCAGTCCTGCCTGTATTTCCACCGTTCACTTTCTCCCACTCAAAGTCCTAGCAAAGATGTTTTTTTTCCGACTGGGTGCTCTCGCTGGGGTCCTGAAGCACAAATGAGCTTCCATTGTGTTTTGTGGATCATGGAGTTCTTTCTTTTAGAGTCTATAGCCTATGATAACTATGTCTCTATCTATAAATCTTTGTTATTAAAATGTCAAAACAGAACTGCTTTACTATCGCCACTGGGTCAGTGATACCTTTTCATGACTCATATATATAAGCTTGTATTATCATGTACAGTGAAATAGCTGTATCTTATACATCATGGTCTCATAGAACAAAGTCCATTAAACAGGAGTCTAAGGCTCAGAGATGTTAAACCATAAGGTACAAGATGGTATGGTGGTGAAGCTACAATACTACTGGAACTCGAGGACTATTTCCAGAACTTATGCTTTTCCTGCCAAATGTTTGTGAGCAAAGATCAAGGAGGATGCTACCAAGTGGGAGTTAGTACGGTGGTATATCATTCATATGGTGCCTGAAAATTGAAGTGGTTGATTGACCATTTGACCTGTTTCTGACAGAAGAATGAGAGATACAAACGCTTATAGACAGCAACAAAGTCAGCATACTTTTGAATCAACAATTCCTGGCAAAATGTGAAGTTTATTTTAGATGGGCTGAAATGACACTCCTACATATCTCCAGTCATAATGGAAGTCAATGAGAAAAAAGGCCACTCACACTCAATTTGTTATGAATCCACTTCATCTATAATCCCTACATGACTGGTACCTGATTTTCTACTGCAACCACTTATACATTTCCTTGTACAATGGCATTTAAGCTTGGCAACCCCCTTTGTTATGGTAATAGTATACTGAATTTCTCGGTCAGCACTCCATAAACCAAGGACTGCCCTCCTGAGTCACGTTTCCTTATTTCCTCACCTATTCTGTTTTGTCACTAGAAAACCTCACCCACACCATGACTGTCACAGTCACCCTTGACTCTTCTTGAGCGACCATGAGTTCAGTGCATTTACTGGATGTCTGCGTATCCTTGCACTTGTGTTTGTGTGAGATTGAGAGCCTCCAAAGCAGCAAGCACCTTTGCTGAGTAGCATTCCATTGCCTGTTTATACTACAGGTTGTTTTAAACACTGACCCAAATTCCAGGAGGGACATGTAGGTTGTGTCCAACTTCTCAGTATTATGAGTACAACTGCCATTGACACTTGTTTTCCTTAAGTACAATGTATGTTCTCATTTCTGTGAGAAAAAAAATAACTCAAAGTGCATTTACATAGGAATATGGTAAACACATGTTTAATGTGACAAGAAGCCTTCGAACTTTCTTCTTTTTGAGTGGTTACCATTTTGTGTCCCCAGTAACAATACAGAGGAGGTCTAGTTGCTCCATATGCTCAACACAGTTATGCTCCACTACTTTTTAAAAAGACATTTCAATAGATGTACACTAATACTGGCTTTAACTTGAATTCACTTAATGGGGAAGTCATATTTAATAACTTTTCTGGTAAATATTTGTCATCTGTATATCTTTTTCAGCAAAAATGCTTCTCCATAACTTTTGCTCCTTTACTAATTGGATTATTATTTTTTTATATTGTATTTTTAGTTATTTATACATTCTGGCCTAAGTCCTTTGTTGAATATATTATAAATATTTTCTTTACCTCTGTAACCTATCTTTCATTTTCATGACAGTGTCTTTGACAGAAAAATTTCATAATGTTTACAAAAAGTATTTAACTTGTTATTTTTCTTTTATGTGTTACGGTTTTGCTTTCTTTTTAAAGGTCTTTTGGCCTAGACTAAGATTATATAGATTTTCTCCTGTGTTTCTTTCACAGTTTTATGTTTATATTTCTATATTATTTTGAACTGTTTGTATAAGGTGTTGAAAGTTATTTATAGGCTTTTTCATATGCATGCATGCTTGTTAGATTTGTAGAAAAGACGACACTTTCTCCAATGAATTTCTTTCCCACATTTTTCCAAGATCAAATGCCTATATGTACGTATTAAATACATATGTGTAAGTCTATTTCTTAAGTCTCTATTCTGTTCCATTGATTTGCGTATTCCTTCACCATTCTTCACTGTATTCATTACTGTAGTTTTACAGTAAATTTTACAACTGACTTATATGAGTTCTCCAACTTTCTTTTTAAAAAAATATCTTAGACTCACTGGTTCCAGGGCCTGTCTTGCAAGTGCAGGGACCCAGTTTTGATTCCCCGGTAACCACATACAATGCTGGGTGTGGAGACTCATGCCCAGAAGTGATCAGCACCACATACCACAGTGCCGGGCGTGATGGCTGGGATTACCAGCACTCGGGAGGCAGAGACAGGAGGATTTGAGAGATAGGCAGAGACAAAGGCTGTGATGTGAGTTTGATGCTGAGCTAAGGGCCAGCCTGCACTACAAAGTCAGACCCTGTCTCAAAAAAAAAAAAAAAATATATATATATATATATACACACACACACACACACACACAATATATATATGATATATATGATATTTTATTTGCCTGTCATTTCATAAAAATTTTAGAATTTAGAGCTTTAGAAATTTCTATTTGTCTACAGCAGCCAGAAGAACAAAAAATTTATTATCATTGCATTAAATCTGTACAATATCTTAACAAGCACCTTTAATGTGTTAAATCCAATATATTGCCAGTATGACTCATAATCTATATAGGTTCTCTTTCATATCTCTCTTCAGCATTTTGTAGTTTTCTGCTTAGAAATCCTACACAAATTTTATAATACTTACGCTTAACAATATGTACTTATACTTTTATAATTTGGATTTCCCATTTTTTTATTACTCATATTTAGAAATACAATTAAAATTTGTGTGTTGGCATTGTATCCTTTGATGCTTCTAAATTCATTTATTTGTTATGGGATGTGCTCTTTTTACATTACCTGAGATTTTCTAAACAGAAAAGCATACAACAAATGGAAACAATTCCCTTTATTGCCTTTTGGTTGTAGATCTAGGGGTTGAAGCCATGCTAGGCAGGTGCTCCACCCAACACCAAATTGTGTTTTGCATTTATAATATGTATGTTCTTCTTTTCTTCCTTTTTTCTTTCCTTTCTCTCTTCTTTCTAGTTAATTTAATTTTTAAATTTTATTTTAACAACTATATAATATTGTAGTTTTCAATAGAGGTCTTTTACTGCCTTCATTAGATTTCTAAGTATTTCATTTTGGGGTTAGTATTGTGAAAAATGCTATTTTCTCTAATTTCTCTTTCATTAAGTTTGGCTTTTGTGTACAGGAAGGCTACTGATTTTTGACTGTTGACTTTACAGCCAATTAAGTTACTGAATTTGGTTATTAAATCTAGAAGCCCTTTGCACGGCTTCCTGACTCTCGAAGTGTCCTGTGGTCATCCCTCACCCAATTATTCTGGGATTTCAACACAGTAGCCCTGAGGTGAAGCCAAACCATCAGCTGCTCTGAGTTCCAGCTTGTTTTCCCCTCCCTAAAATGGCATTCATCCAATTGCCCTCTCCTGAGGACACCACATTTGTTTGGACCAGAATCACTCAACAGCTGTTACAACACACAGCATCTACTATTCAGTTCCACTAGTTTGTTTCTTCTTAGAGGCTTCTGGAGTCACCCACCTCCTCTGTATGTTTGCAGGGTCGCTCCTCCTCGCACATGTCAAGATCCAGGAACCAGGGAGAAAGTGCAATTTGTTCCCTCCTTTCCTACACTGAGGTCTGTCTTTTTACTTTTCAGTGGCCTCCAATTTCTCCTTCATATCTTTCCTGGGTCCCATGCATCCACTTCCTTCTCTTTTAACCCAAGATTTTATTTTCTGGTGTCTGGATTCCAAATCTTGGAGAGGTTGAGTTGTTAGAGATTTCTGCTCCCCTATATTCCTAGAAGTCTCCATATTACATTTAAATAATAATATATGTCATTTACTGAGCATATTCTGTTATTGCTGTTTTACTGGACAATTACATGCATTATTTGTATTACTTATTTAAACCTTACAAGGTAGATATCTCATTGTATGGATTAGAAAACCGACACTGATTCATGTTGAAGTATCATGTCCAGCAGCAAAAATAAAACTTTGAGGCTGGAATTTGAACCACATTTTGTCAGATTCTGAATATTATGGGCACATTACAAATTATGTCACTCTATTTTTAGCTGGGTATATGTATTAGTTGGCCTGATATTTAGGGAATGTTCTTAAATCTTATTCTCAAATGCATATTATATCTTTCCAGTTCTATAGTAAGCTTTCTAAAATTGATAGACTAATTTTCCTTTTAGATAGTGTCTGTTGAAGCTTCTATATGAAGTAAGAACTCAATAGTGGCTGTGTGACAAAGTGATAGACCTAAAAATCTTTCACGCAGTCCTCAGCAGGAGCAGGATAACGATAATCATTGCCACACTTTTAGGAGGGGCAAGATGTCAGATCTCCAAACTTACTTTTGTACTATCGTGGCTCAATAAAAATCCTTTCCAACATTTGGGATGAGACAATGCTTGTCATGAGAACTGAGCAATGCAGTCTTGAGCGCTGTGAACCATTTAGCACACCTGGCCACCTATGACTTGATAGTATCAGTATTTCTCTCCAGTCATTTTGACTATGAAAAGAACTTCCAGCTGGTGCATGCCTGTAGCCTTGTACTGTGAAAGCTAAGGCAGAAAGATCACAACATCCAGCCTAGGCAACGTAGCAACTTAGCAAAACCTTGTATCTAAGCAAATAAACAAATAATGGCTAGGAAGTGGCTCAATCCCTAGGCCCTGGGTTCAATCCCTAACAATGCAAAGGTCGGGGTGGGGAAGTCCACACAATGACTAATGCAACTTACAAGGAGGATATCATCATGACTGAAAACTATTAATACACAATATAAGTAGTTGTTCCATAAAATTTTGTTATATAAAAGAAAATAGTACTCCTCAATGCAAGTGACACATGGCTTTGAATGTTGAGACTGAGGAACTCCCAGCAGATATTTTTATGTGCTGACAGTGCTAACAGTCACTTTTGCAGTGCCTTTCACTTCTACGGTTCCTTGGATTTGTCTGTTAGTGCAGTCGACCATTGCAGTAATGACCAAGATTCTATAGAAAAGGAGAATTCAAAAGCAACAACCCTTAAGCATTGAGAAAGGATCTTTCCTTTATTACTGAATTGAGTGAAAGGTTTAAACTCCTCCTCAGGCCCTGTGAAAAACTGCACAATTAAGGTTAAATATATTTCTTGTCATCAAGAAACAAGAAAACAAACTCATTAATATAAAACTCTCCTCACACCAATAAGAATGGGTCTTATCAAAAAGACAAAAGATAACAAGTACTGGCAAAGATATAGAGAAAAAAATTCTTTCACACCATTGGTTGGAATGTAAATTAGTACATCCATTGTGGAAAATAGTATGGAGGTTCCTCAAGAAGTTGAAAATCAACTCTTTTGATCCAGCAATCCCCCTACTGAATGTTTATCAAAGGAAATTGAATCAAAATATTGGGGGAAAATTTACTCATGAATGTTTTTGCAGCTGTATTCACAATAGCCATCATTTAGAATGAATAAATACAATGTGTTTTATATGCACAATGGAATACTATGTACCCATAACAATAATGAAATCATACCATTCCTGAACATGGGTGGAACTGGAGGTGGTTATGTAAAATAAATGAGGCACAAAAAGAAACATACTACATGGTCTGGTCAATATGCAGAAGCTAAAATAATTTATTCATAGAAGAATGGATTGATATTTACCAGAGGCTGTGGAACAAGAATGCAGGAAGGATAGGGAGAGGTTGACAAATTGTTGCTAAGTTATACTAAGACAGGAGCAAGAAGTTCCAGTGCGCTGTCTAGTAGGATGACTATAGATAATTATGAATTGTACCAGAAAACTAAAAGAGAAAAATTTGAATGTTTTTATGATAAGAAAAAAATGATGCACATTTGAGAATATGTGTGCTTCACTGAATTTCAACATTATCCAATATACACAGGTATCAAAATACCATATGGTATCCCATAAATACATACAATTTTGATGTTTATGTATCAGATAAAATTAAACTTAAAAGTTAAAAATCAAGTGGCAATTTAATACTCTTGCCATCCATCACAGTTAACTAAGAAGGTTTTGAAAAAAGGGTGACATCCCCCTCCCCAGCTCAGTTGTCCAAGAAGCTGAGAACAAGACCAGAGCATGACATTTTCTTAAGCTCCTAGGTGATCTAAATTTGCAGCCAGAGTGGAGAGTCATTTGTTTTTAAAAAAAAGAGCTGAGAAGTTTAGAAAGCAAATTTTCTTTAAAAGAGGTGTTAGCTGGAAGGGGACAGTAGTTATCTGTAATCCCAGCATGTTGGGAGGCAGAGGCAGAAGGACTGCTTCTTTAACCCCAGCCTGAGCAAGTTGGCAAAATCCTGTGCCCAAAATATTTAAAAGGTGGGTAGATGGGTGGATATGTAGCTCAGTGGGAAGAGTCTAGGTTTAATCCCCAGGCCAAAAGAAAAATTTCAATGTGCTACGGCAGCAAGAGCATAGGTTTTAGTAGAAGAAGGACTTTGGTAAATTCCTGGCTTATGTACATAATACCTGTGTGATCCTGAGAACATTTTTACTTTATTTAAGTCTAACTTTTTTCATCTGTCATATAGAAACAAACATAGTACTCACCTCATAGGGTTATTGTAAGAATAACATAAAACTGTATGGTTGAATGTAGCACAGTTGTTTGTACTGACTAGCTCAATAAATCTTTTTAAAAATGAGAATTAAATCATGTCATATTCTGGTACAAACTCTCAATGTTGAATGCGATGATGATGTGTATTCATAATGTACCAATACAGATTTGAATTTTTAAAAAATCTTTTAAAAATATGTAAAGTGAAATTGTAACTTCTGAGTTACACAGTACCTACTCAGGAGCCAGGAGGAAGTAGGAGCAAATTTAATTCGAAACAGCAAATGTTTGGGATGACATCGTGACAGGGGAGGACACTCATCTCAGGGCTCCATGCATGACGATCTGTTAGCCTCACTCACTACAGTCTGGTGAAAAGACATCCCCAGGTAATTGGTCCCTGGTACAGACGACTCATCCACCCAGTCATCATCTCGGTGATGCGGAAAAGGGAAAACACGTTTGTGCATCACCAAGCCCAATCCTCACATCCTCCTTCGGTGCACGGCACAGACGGAGACACCAGTTAACATGACAGAGGTCACCTGCTTTGACACTTCAAGGAAGAAGGAAGCGCTCTCAGCTAGGCTTAAACCCGTGGCCAGTGCATTCTGGAGGACTAATTTCCCCCACTGCCCGATCCAACAGGTAGGGATGGTGCTGTGCTGACTAGTTAATACCAATGAGAAAACCGCCAGCACTGCACTGATGCCAAGGTCAGAAATCCTATGAATCTAGCCCTTCGTGACCTCATCACAGTCTTGCTTCTGGCAAGACTTTTGGAATTAGAGAAATTGACAGTGCTTGGGGCTGGGTGCCCAGAAGTCACTCCCTCTGTGTTACTCAGACGTCTACAGGCAGAGGGAAGGTGGATAAAGATGTGTGTATTAATACCTTACAACGTGGGTCAGAGCTCCAGGTCTCCAGACTGAAACGGCAGGCACCCACGTGGTCTGCAGACACAGTGCCTGGCAGATCCCGAGCATTAACGAGTTAGCCTGGAAGTTTTTATCCCATAACCTCTATCTCAGCACACGCTGCATTGGTGGTGAATAACATGACTCATTTTTATCCTACTAAGTGATGATAAGGTAAGATAAATAAATCTGGGAACAGCACTCTTCAATATGTGCAGTCGACCCATTAGGTCAGTGCAGAAGCGCATCAATTTGTTCAAATATCACCTAAAGTGCTAAAATTTAACTTGAAAAAGGGACAATTTCTCTACTTGAAATTGCTTCAAAATTCTGCATGGCCCAGCATTAGACTAAATTAATCTGTCCACAAGGGAAAGGCCTGTAAAATCTGCTTTTTAAGTAATTTTTTGCTTTAAAAATCAATAGTTTAGCCCTTTAAATGCTTAATACCTGATATTTTCTACAAAAGCTGCTAATGCACCAGCATCAAAAAGACTAAAGCTGCTTTTGTCTTTCAAAGGAAAAAAAATGTGTGTGTTTGTGTGTGTGTGTGTGTGCATGCACACATAGTCACACAGATGTGGGTGTGCATTTCCTGGGGGGGGGCAGGAGTGCAGTGTACACAGAGGATACTGATATAGTATTCATTTTGTATTCCCAGTTCCTCGCATTATAAGCGTTTATTGGATTGAAAAAGTCAAGTAAGAAATATAGATGCAAGGCCCCCAGAACCCAAACATGGTGTGATAAAAAGTGGAAAAGTACAGTTCAAGTCAACTGGCTATGACATGGGCCCCAGGTGCAAGAATATTTTATTATGATACTAAGTGACACTCAGAAATTTATTGACCACACAAAAACTAAGTAAATAATTCTTTGATATTTGAAAATAATTGATAACTTATGAATAGAATAAAAAGTTACATAAACAAGTTGGTATGACAGATTATAAAATGAAATACACTCTTTCTATCAGCTTCTTTATGGGCCGTTGTGCACATAATTTCTAGAATCCGTACATTTAAGGAAACAACTAGTATTTTAATTGTGGCTAATATTTTTCAACATGACTAAAAATGTATTTTAGATAAAAAGTTTATAACCCAATACAACTCATAGGCATTTTTATTCTTCCAATTACTTGTTAAACATCACAGTGATAACTACAGATCCCCAAACTCAGTGAAAACATCCCATTGGGGAAGGTGCAACTCTGCTCCAGCCTCCGGCTGTCACAGCTGCTCAGCCCTGAGGCTTACTTTGGTGGGCATCTCAGGATACCAGTCAAGAAGGGAGAAATTTTGCCCTATAAATGATTCCGTCACTTACGAAGAAATGGCCAAGTCCAAAGGGGAAACCAGGAAGGATTTTAACTTCGAGCTTAGTTCCAGAGGCTTTACTGTTGTGACACAGGGACATATTTTTGTTGCTATTGTTCTTGCCAAGGGAACGTCTGGAGAGAGCTCAACCACCTATTGGAGGCTGATGAGTTGGGGATGAGTTTAGAAACAGGAGAGGGGCTAGCAAATTCTTGTAATTTCAAGAGACACTCAAAGAAGGAAGGTGCGTGATAGAGGACAGGAATGTTTGTAGACAAGGGATTTCACATCCTCCTATCCAGCCACCCCTACTAGGTTGAGCTTGGGCCAGGCTGTCACCGAGAGACAGCAGTCTTCTGTGGAATATGGGAAACCCAAACTCTGGTGTTCACTGTGGATCTTTGTGTGCCTGGCACTTCACCATTCAGCTTTTAATGTCACCTCAGAGAGGCATTCCCTGCCACTCTACCACTATAGCCCCTTTAGCCTTGAGATCTATTCAGTTCTTTTATTTTCTTTATAGTTAATTTTAGTACAAATTAATCAATATGTGGCATGTACTGGTACAAGTTCTCAGTGTTGAATGTGATCACAATGTGTATGTAAAAATGTACCAATAAAACCAATTAAAAATAAGTAGAATTCAGCAGTAAAGCCATCAGGACCAGAGCTTTTCTTTGTTGGTAGGTTTTTTAAAAATTACATTTCAATTTCACAGATCGATTTTGGGGTGTTTAACATTTCTATATCTTCTTCATTCAGCTTTGGAAGTTCATATGTGTCTAGGAATCTATCCATTTCCTCTGCATTCTCTATTTTATTAAAATACAAATTTTCAAAGTATGTGTTTATTATTCTCTGGACTTCCACTGGATCTGTGATGATTTCCCCCTTCTCATTCTTAATTCAATAGATTTGAGCCTTTTCCTTCCTTTGTTTGATAAAGTTGTCTAAGGGTCTGTTTATCCTTTCGAAGAATCAACTCTTCATTGATTTTTTGCTATGGTTCTCTTAGTCTTCATTGCATTAATTTCTGCTCTGATTCTTATTATTTCCTACCTAGTATGAGTTTTGAGTTTGTCTTGCTCCTCTTTTTCTTGCAGTTTGATGTACAACATTAGATTGTTTATTTGAGCTTGCTCTGTTTTCCAGGTGTAGGCCTTCACTGCTATGAATTTCCCTCATAGAACTACTTTCATTGTGTTCCATAAATTTATGTATATTGTACTGGGGTTACCATTTAATTGTAAAAACTGTTTAATTTCTTCTGTGACCCATTGGTTGGTTGGTCAGCAGAGTGTTGTTCAATTTCCATGTGTTTGTGAGGATCTTGGAATTTCTTTAGCTATTCAGTTCCAATTTCAACACACTATGGTCAGACAGAATACAAGGGATAACTTTCATTCCTTTATATTTACTTAAGCCTGTTGTATGAATTAGCATGTAGTCTATTTTGGAGAATGATCCATGAGCAGCTGAGAAGAATGTGTTTTCTGACTTTATGGGGTGAAACACTCTATAGGCATCTATTAAGACCATTGTTGAAGAGTTTGATTTAGCTCAAGTATTTCGTTATTGATTTTCTGTCTAATTGATCTGTCTCTCTGTGACAGCGGGGTATTGAAGTCCTCTACTCAGCTCAGTTTGTGATAACTAAAACTTAGAAATAACCCAAATGCCCATCAAGTGGAGACTGGATAAAGAAGATATGGTTCTTCTATAAAATGGAGTATTACTATGCCATAAAAATGATAAGTTTGAGTCATTTATACTCAAATGGATGTACCTGGACGACATCCTCATAAGTGAAATAAACAGGTCACAGATGTATAAATATCATAACTTTTCTCTGGCATGAGAAAATGAAGATGTAAATGAGTTGTAGAATATATAATAGATATTGTGAAATAAAAAGTATTCAAAAGGAAATGGGGTTTATGGGTAAGTAACAATAAGAAAAATAATGTGATGGTAATAAACAAAGGAAACAAACTTTATATATATAGGGAGCAGGGGGTTGTATGGTAGGTAAGGAAATGGGAAAAAATGAGAATTAAGCAGTGTCATATACTGGTACAAATTCTCAATGTTGAGTGCAATCGTGATGTGTATATATAATGTACCAATAAAGATTCAAATAAAAAGTAAATAAAAGAAAAATAGTTCAGTAATATTTCTTGTCCATCTTTTCCTTTGGAATGAAAAGTCCATCAGAGTAGCAAGTAGGTGAAGCTTTCCAATTGTATCCTTAGTTCATATCACCACCTGACATACACCAAGAACCCAAAGAGCATTTGCAAAGGGAATAACTGTTCACATACACGGGGACCTTGCACTGTGTGGTTTTATACAGTGTGTGGATTCATCACTGGAAAAATTAAGAGAAACTATCTTGAATATCTCCAGGATTATCATGATGAAAAGAAAAATGTGTGAGTACTTCGAGAAAACTTTAATAGTCCCAATTATGGGACACTGTATTTAGAAAAGAGTGTGGCAAGTACATTGCAAACCAGTTTTTGAACACCAATTCTGGCACAAACTTGCCTGGGGAGACTTGAATGAGGCATCGAAAGCCTTCAAACCTCAGCTGTCTGATTTATAGGGCTTAGGTAATGACAATGGAAGTCACCACTTATGGTGTTTAGGAGGTTAAATCACATTATTTATCCAACACAAAATGTGACACCTATAGGTACTTTGTTAACGGTGTCTACTATTCTACTTAGGGTAAAATTTAGAATTTCAACAACTCATATTGTACAATATGGCCATGAAGGGGACTTTAATAGAACATTCACCAGAAGCAGGCAACAGTCTAAGGGGTCGGCAGAAGAGCCCTAGAATTTATTTCACAGGTTGCTAGAGGCTAATTTGGTCTTCTCTTTCAGTATCTGACTGGGATCCCACAGGAAGATGGAAGCCAATGTAAAATCTATGATGGGCTGAAGGGAAGTGGGAAGCAACCAGGGAGGAGGGGCTGCGGAGCAGTGACTTACCCGATTTCATAGAAATTACTTAAATTGATTTGGTTATTTTGGTGCATGATCTCTAAAGATGTGCCCTGGCTATATTCATACTTTATACAACATTTTTTCTAGAGGCTTTCATCAGATCTTTGCAGCAAACCTGTGATATTAGAAAAGCAAGTGTTATTACTCTTATTTTACAGATGAAAATCCTGTGACTCAGAAAGGATTTACTACGGCAATAGAGCTCAAATAGTAAGTAACAGGACTCAAACCCAGGTGTTCTGACTCTAAATCCAGAGATCGAAAATCCTTCGTGCAACACTATAGTTTGTTCTTCACTGTCCTACCTTGTAACAGGAAAACATTAAAATAAAATGCAGTCATATGTTGGCTATCTCTCTTATTCAGAGAAAGGGTAAGCACGGCCTTAAAATGAATTCAACATTGCTATTTCTCAGGCAGTCATGGGTGAAACTGCCTCCTGCCCTTGTGTTCTGATGACGACAATAATTCCGTGTTTCTAAAAAAGGAGAGATTAGAGGCTGTGACCCGCTGGTGGGAAGAAGCCTGTACACAGCTCCCCTGGTGCCAGTTCTGGCATGCTCTCAAATCTCTGGGCAACTATAAGCTATTTCCTTCTCCTTTTGAGTCTTTAGTTTATGAATTTCTGTATTTTTATTTACTTAATTTTACAATTTTTTGCTTTTAAAATCCGTGACTCATATGAAATAATTGTACCTATCTATGCAATACAGTATCATATTTCAATACAAGTATACATTGTGCCATGATCAAATCAAGGTAATTAGCTGTCATCTGAAACATGGATGATTTCTCTGTGATAAGAACACTGAAAATTTTCTCCTTTAGCTATTTAAAATATAAGAATATGTGATTATTGATGACTATATTCACCCCACTTTGCCATAAAACACCAGAACTGATTGCTCCTAAGTACATTGTACACATGGACCAATATCTCCTTATCTTTCCTACCCCTTCACAGTCATTATTCTACTCCCAACTTCTGTGAGAGCATCTTTTTTCAGATTCTAAACATGAGTATTTGTCTTTTGGGCCTGGCTTATTTCACTTAGCATAATGATCTCCACTTTCACTTATGTTGATAAAAATGGTACAATTCTACCCTTTTATGGCTGAATAATATTCCATTGTGAACATATACCATATCTCTTTATCCATTCATTCACTAAGGGATACTTAGTTGGATTCCATCTCTTGGCTATTGTGGGTAGTGCTGTAACGAACATGGGCATACAACTGCCTCTTCAACATTGTCATTTCATTTCCTTTGGATGTAAATCTTTCTTTAAAATAGTGTTAGATGAAGTAGTTCTCACACTTTATACTACCTGAAAGCACTAGAGACTCACAAAATAATACTTAGTAACAGGAGCTCAGTACTAAAGAGATTCTTGGCAGAAGGCAAGCAACAAAGTCTGAAAGGAGTTTCTGTGGGGTTTGAACAAATCTACCAGAAGATCCCTGATCATAACAATGACTAACATTTACCACACACCAGATACTGTGAAGTCATTTATATGAACTGGTTAATTTCTTCTTCAAGTGAATTAGCAAAGTAGGAAATTGTTGCACTCTAATCTTACAGATGAAGAGACAAGCTCTGATAGATTAGTTTGCACAGGGTCACATAGCTAGTAGGTTGGATCCTAACCTTGGAGCTTTCCTTCTTACTTTATTGTACTGATCGAATACTTCCTTTACCACCACCCCCCATGACATAAAACTGATAACAAAAGGACGAGTAAGTTTCTAGGGCCCTTCCTAATGCAATATTTATGTTCTGGACTCTGCTCAGGTTAATTATCAGTGGAGATCATGTTGGATGTTGGGAAGAAGAAAGATGTGGAAAAATGAAGGAAGTTAGAATTCATTGGGAACCTACTCTTCTTTTCATGCTTTGCTAGACATTTTACATACACTTACCAATATATTCTCTCCCCACAACCACTTTTCCAGGACATATGTATTAAATTTATTATAGAAATTATTCTGAGGGGTTAAGACATTGTCTCAAGGTCAATGATGAGATTCAGAACCATTCTCCCAGTCCAAATTTTTTATTCATACCTTTATAATTTGCAGTCAATAGGCAAGACCCAAGACATGCTATGTCCGAGAGAGCAAGGGCCAATCCCCACAAATCCCCATTTGATGATTTCAGCATGCAGTAATTTCTTTTTTTATATAAATAAATTGAGTTCATTGGTACATTTTAGGAATACATTATGATCATCTTCTTCATTGGCAATTTGTACTTGTACACGATATGTATGGATTCTTAGTCTTTCCCTTCCGTTGCCCTCCCTTCAATGTTCCACCTTCCCTATATACATAAGCTTTGTTTCTGTTTTTCCCTTTTTCCCACCTAAGATTTTCTTTCCTTTATTTGCTTTCCCATGCCCCAACATAGTTATTGTTTCCTTTTGAACATTTTCTTCCTATTTCACAATACCTATCACACATTTTAAAAATTTTTTATCTTTATTGGTACATTATGAATACATATCATCATCGCATTCAACACTGAGAGTTTGTATCAGAATATGACATGACTTGATTCTCATTTTTCCCTTTTCCCCCCACCCTGCAACCCCCCACCTCCTGTATACTCAACCTTTGTTTTATTTTTTCTTTATTATTACCACATTCGTTTCCCCCTCATGATTTACCCTTACACTATCTTTCATTTTAAATATTTTCTACTTCACAATATCAACTATACATACTACAACTCATTTACAACTTCATTTTCTCATACCAGAGAAAAGATAATGATATTTACACATCTATGACCTGTTTATTTCACTTATGAGGATATCCTCAAGGTACATCCATTTGAGTATTAATGACTCAATCTTATCATTTTTAATGGCAGAGTAATACTCCATTCTATAAAAGAACCACATCTTCTTTATCCAGTCTCCAATTGATGGACATTTTGGTTGTTTCCAAGACTTAGCAATCACACGCTGAGCTGCTATAACACACATTTTGGACCTCATTTAGACCTTCAGTTTCTTACACTGAAGAAACAATATAATATCTACACATATCTGTGTCCTTTTTATTTCACAATGATTTCTTGAGACCAGGCACCACCACAAAGTTGAGGGAGCTCCTTCTTTTTATTTTCTTTATTCAAATCATTATTGGTACATTATGAATACACATCATCATCACATTCAAAATTGAGGGTTTGTACCAGAATATGACATGACTTGATTCTCATTTTTTCCCATTTCTCCATCCACCCTGCTACTCTCCACCCCCTATATATGTAAGATTTGTTTCTTTTTAAATTGCTATCACATTATTTTTCCCCTTGTTATTTACCACTTCACTCTATTTCCTTTTAAATATTTTCTATTTTACAATTTCAACTACATATATTAGAACTCATTTATATCTTCATGTTCTCATACCAGAGAAAAGATATGATATTTACACATCTGTGGCCTATTTATTTCACTTATGTGGTTGTCCTGAAGGTATATTCATTTGAGTAGAAATGACTCAATCTTATTTTTAATGGCAGAGTAATACTCCATTCTATAAAAGAACCACATCTTTTTTATCCAGTCTCCACTTGATGGACATTTTGGTTGTTTCCAAGATTTAGCAATCACAAACTGAGCTGCTAGAAACATGGGTGCACATATGTTGCTGTGATATGAATCTTTTAATTATTTTGTTATATACCTAGCAGAACGATGGCCAGGTCAAATGGGACTTCCAGTCCTAGCTTTTTGAAGAATCTTCAAACTGATCTCCACAGCGGTTGTAGGAGTCTACATTCCCACCAACAGTGGAGGAAGGTTCCTTTTTCTCCGCAGCCTCGCTAACATTTGTTGCTGGCTAACCCTGAGATAGCAGCCATTCTTTGTGGAGTGAGATGAAATCTCAGTGTGGTTTTCAACTGCATCTCTCAAATGACCGGTGATGTTGAACATTTGTGAGCTCACTGACCAGCCTCAGCTCCAGCCATGTTTTTTTTTTTTTAGGTTTTTTTTTTGTTTTGTTTTTTTTAGGTTTTTTGAGACAGGGTCTCGCTTTGTGGTTCAGGCTGGCCCTGAGCTCAGCCTCAAACTCACATCACAATCCTCCTGCCTCTGCCTCCCGAGTGCTGGGATTACAGGCGTGAGCCACCACGCCCGGCACTGTGGTATGTGGTACTGGTTGCTGCTGGGTGTGGGTCTCCACACCCAGTATTGT
>PVIR01009726.1:26392-43933 GCA_004026965.1 Petromus typicus | reverse complement strand
CTGCGCTTTCGAGACAGGCGCCGGAACCACTGAGCTAACTCCCCACCCCGGGGTAATTTTTTTTTTTAAGACAAGTGCCTACTATGTATCTCAGTCTGGCCTCAAACTCACAGTGATCTCCCTGCCTCTGCCTCCCAAGGGCTGGGATCACAGGTATACGCCATCACACCCACATAGTACTCTAGCCACGCTGTAACAAAAATAATACTACAGTAGTATCTCAGACACTTGATTACCTAGTCAAATTTTTAGGTGATCTCCTCTTCATTATAAAACAGAGAACAGGGGCTCAGGATGTAGCTTAATAGCAGAGAACTTGCCTAGCATGTGCAAGACCCTGGATTTAATCCTCAAAAATCACAAAAATAGTTTAAAACAGTATCTGAGACCTCCCCTCTTTCCAGCTTGAATCTTCTGTAGCATTAAACTAAATTAAATAACTAAATAACGAAAGTAACATACTTGTTCTGTAGGTCAAAGATACGCTGACATTCCTCTTTGTAACGTTCTTGGTGTTCAGCAACAGAAAACCTTGATCCACGGGCAAATTTACTCATCGGCCCCTCTCCAGAGCGGGCCTGTTCTGTTGACATTGTACGTACCACGTCAATCACTTCCCAGCGGGACAACTTTTTAATCTATGCGACATATACACAAATGTACACATATAAATATTTCAGAGGACAAACCAAGGCACATGATTAGAAAGACAAAAAAAAAATCATCCAAAATAGCATAAACAGAGAGCTTTAGGAAACCTAACTCCTGAAAAAGTATCCAGACCCTACTATAACCTATCACAAAAGTTCTCCAGATAGTACTTTACATCTGCCTTCTAGCCTTTCCCTCCATATACAAACCCTCTAGGAGCTCCCAAGTCTCCCTCTTCCACACCTACCTCTTCCTCAGGTACACCAAATTTACGCAGAAGCTGCTTGGCATTTTTCAGAGAAAGGCGACGAAGGTCTGCATCTGTTCCAGTCACTGTCTTCTTCACTGGCTGAGGTTCCTTATCATCCTATCTCAAACAAAACCAGGTAAGTTGAACTAGAGATTGAACCCAGGCCCTTTTATTGTGCTATATCACTAGCTAAGTCCCTAAATTGCCCAGGTTAGTTCTGAACTTGTGATTCTACTGCCTCACCTGGGATTACAAGTGTGTATCTACCAGCATAGAGTTCTAAAAAGCTGAACTATTCATATAAGGTGTCTAAGTCACTCTGCCAACTCCATCAATTTCCAGATCCTCCACATTATTCACCTCCACCTCTAAGTCCTTGTTTTTTAAATTTTCTTCTTCTAGAAATCCAGACAGTCTTACCTTTTGCTGTGTTGGTTTGTTTGGAATTTTCACATAGGAGAATCCTTCACCGCACCCTGTGGGATCTGCCACCCCAGTCACCTCCAGTAGACACTTGCCCTTCATGGCAGCAATGAAAGCTCTTGTGGTGTTCCAAGGAGCAGTTCGAACCTAAAGCACAGAAAAAGATTCTGAGGGCTATAACATACAGTTGTTCTATGTTTAGCCGTTACTTAGGGAGAGCATAAAAATTATAATAATTTCATGGGGGTTCTTTTGAGACAGGGTCTTGCTTTGTACTTCAGGCTGGCCCGAGCTCAGTCTCAAACTCACATCACAGCAAACCTCCTGCCTCTGCCTCCCGAGTGCTGGGATGACAGGTGTGAGCCACCACGCCCGGCACTGTGGTATGTGGTGCTGATTGCTGGTGGGTGTGAGTCTCCAAGCCCAGTCTTGTTGTATGTGGTTATCAGGGATCAAACAGGGCTCTAGCACTTCCAAGACAGGCTTCAAAACCACTAAGCTAAATGCCCAGCCCAATTTCATGCTTTTTAAAATTTACAAAGAGCAGCAGTAAAATATGGCTATCCATATCTTCTCTTCTTCCCTATGGTATTTAAATTATGATGTTCAATAGAAATTAAGAGCTTGGGGCCGGGTAGATTTAGCTCAGTGGTTCTGCTGAGAAGTGCTTTGCAAGTGCAAAGGCCCGGGTTTGATCCGGTAACCACACAAAACAATGCCGGGCATGGTGGCTCATACCTACCAACAATTAGTACCACATACCACAATGCCAGGTGTTGTGGCTCACATCTGTAACCCCAGCACTTGGGAGGGAAAGGCAGGAGGATTGCTGAGTTCTAGGCTGAGTTCAGGACCAGCCTAAACTACAAAGTGAGACTCTGTCTCAAAAAGCCAAAAAAAGAAAGAAAGAAAGAAAGAAATTAAGAGCTTAACCAGGGTAAGGAATATGAAGAATGGTGGTGTCCTTTAGCTCCATATCCCTAAGACTGAAGTGGGTGAGTACTCTCAATCATAGTATTTCCCCCATACTTACAATGCTCAAAGCTTGTGCTTGCTTTGGCACCACATGTATTAAAATAGGCATAATATGCAAAGCCAGAATGACTGCATTTAATTGTCTAACTATTCAAGTGGATTCTTTAAAATATAATGTTTCCTTTCAAAAGTACTGGTCCCAACCCTAGCAGCATTAAACCGAAGCCCATTCTATCCCTGCCACTGGTTCTGTCAAAAGTATTTATTGGGCCAGGGATTTAGGTCAGTGACATTACACCTGCCTGGCAGGTGCAAGGTCCTGAGTTCAATCCTCAGTACCAGGTTTAAAAAAAAAAAAAGTATTTACTGATCCTGCAAAATAATTTGAGAGTTACAAGGGGCGAATGTGGTTGCCCGTATAGCCTAGTCAATAGTACACATGACCTATATGAGACTCTGGTTCAATCTTAAACATGAGGAAAAAGAAAAGAATATACCTAATATATTAGCTAGAAAATGATCAACTCTCTAGTCAAGATTTAATCGTGAAGGGTAATCAAAATAATCCTTAATGTCTGAAATTCTTCCACTCATTTAAATTTTTACCTAAAAAATGTACTGCAGGACCGGTAATTTAGCTCAGTGTTTCCTACATCTGTCTTGCAAGTGCAAGGACCTGAGTTTAAACCCCAGGTAACCATATAGCACAATGCTGGGCGTGGTGGCTCATTCCTATATAATCCTAGCATTTGGAGGGCAGAGGCAGGAGGACTGCTGTGAGCTGTAGGCTTGCTTGGGGCTACATAGTGAGTTCAGGGCCAGTCTGAACTACAAAAGCAAGAGCCTGTCTCAAAAAAAAAAAAAAAGTACAATTTTTTTTTTTTTTGGATTTTTGAGACAGGGTCTTGCTTTGTAGTTCAGACTGGTCCTGAATTCAGCCTGGAACTCAGCAATCTTCCTGCCTCTGCCTCCTGAGTGATGGGATTACAGGCGTGGGCCACTATGTCTGGTATTCTGATACGTGGTTATTGGGGATCTAACTCAAGATTTTGCCCTTGTGAGGCAGATACCGGAATCACCGAGCTACATCCCTAGCCCTACAATATTTTACTTTAATTGGTGTAAAAGAATATAAAAACTGGCTGGGGATGTAGCTCAGAGGTACGGTGCCTACCTGACAAGTGCAAGGCTCTGATTTCAATTCCCAGTTCCAAAAAAAGAAAAAGAAAAAAAAAATACATGAACTATACAAATTAATGAGGTATCATGATTTTTTTTTCTTTTTTCCCCCCTCTACCCTGTACCATGGATCCAACTCAGAACCTTGCACTTGAGAGTCAGGCACAATGCCACTGAGCTAACTGCCCAGCCATGATGTTTTGATATATCTGTGTTACATAATGTATAAATCAGATTAAACATATCTATCTCCTCAAACATTTATTATTTCAGTACAGTGAAAACAATTAAAATACTTCCAGCTTCGCTCTGATCTCATCATCTTTTTATTGACATATGCTCATCTCACAAATCATTATTGAATAACTACCTTATCACAGGGGCTACTTTTTAGTGAGGGGAAAAACAGTCAACCAATTCATTATTACATAAGTGCCATGATAAGAAAGTAAAAGAAGCAAGCCAGGCGTGGTGGTGCATGTCTAAAATCCCAGCACTGAGGCAACAGAATCACTACAAGTTCAAGGCCAACCTAAACTACATAGCAAGACTATTTCCATGGGGAAAAAAGGACATAAAAGGTGCAATATGCACACAGAGAAGGGGAGAGTAATCACCTAATCTGAACACAGAGAACAAGATCAAAAGTCAAGGAAACCTTCTAAGAGAATATAATTTGCAGTTGAAGGTCACATATTAGAGATGAAACCAAAAAAAAAATTTCAGGCAGGGGCTGGGGAGTTAGCTCAGTGGTTCCGGCGCCTGTCTTGCAAGCGCAAGGACCCGGGCTTGACCCCGGTAACCGCATACAATACTGGGCGTGGAGACTCACGCCCAACAGCAACCAGTACCACATACCACAGTGCTGGGCATGATGGCTCACGCCTGTAATCCCAGCACTCGGGAGGCAGAGGCAGGAGGATTGCTGTGATGTGAGTTTGAGGCTGAGCTCAGGGCCAGCCTGAACCACAAAGTGAGACCCTGTCTCAAAAAACCTAAAAAAAAAAAATTTCAGGCAAGGGACAACAACTGAAAATTTCTGGGAAGCAGAAAAAAGAAATTCAGGAAACAGAATAAACATCGCTGTTTGATGCTTAAGAGACAGGCACTGACAGGAGATGGAATCATGTAGAGCTTTATAAACCATGTTAAAGTATAGCTCTCTTTTTAAAAAAAAAACTGAAATTGGGCATGGTGGGACATGCTTGTAATCCCAGCACTTGAGAGACTGAGGAAGAACTGCCATGAGTTCAAGGCTAGCCTGAACTGCACAGATTCTATTTCAACAAAACAGGAGAGAGAAACCAGGAAGTTTCTGGGTAGAATTATATGATAAAATTTTGTTTTGAAAGATCATTCAGCTCCTTCATAAGTGGTGCTAACAATGAATATTTGCATGAAAAAAAAAAGGAACTTGTCTATATCCTGTATCCTACCCCAAAATGGCTCAAACTAGATATAGATATAAATTTTTTTTTTTGAGACAGGATCTAAGTCTTGAATTGTTCAAACTGGATTTTATCTTGTAATCTTTCTGTGTCAGGCTCTCAACAGTGCTACGACTACAGACACACAACACCAAACCTAGCCTAGTTATATTGTGTGTGAACTTGTTACTAGGGATTTAACCTTAGGGACTCCCTTATGCAGGCTAAATACTCGACTAGTGATCTACATCTCTAGCACTCAAACTGGATATGAAGGCTAAAATCTAAACAATGAAACTTTTCTCTCAAGTGCTCTCTTGCCGGCTGATGCATAAAAATGAAAATTTTAGTAGAAAACATAGAACAATTCTCGTAACCTTGGGTCAGACAAAAATTTCTTAGGTTTAACACCTAAATTAAAGTAACAAAAGAGAAAGCATGCTGACAAGCTGGACTTCTGCTCTTCCCACGACAGTTTTGTTTTTTGCATTTTTTGAGATAGAGTCTCACTAGGTATTTCAGGGGCCTTGAACTCACTATGTATTCTAGACTGGCCTCGAACTGGCAGTGATCTACTTCCCTCAGCCTACCAAGTGCTGGGAATATAGGTGGGTATCACCATGCCTAGCTAAGAAGACACTGTTAAAACAAGACAAACCACAGACTGGTAGAAACTCTGCATATCATCTACCTAATAAAAAGAATCATGTAGGGCCAGGGATTTAGCTCAGTGGTTCTGGCGCCTGTCTTGCAAGTGCAAGGGCCCGGGGTTCAATCCCCAGTAACCACATATCATACTGGGCGTGGAGACTCACCCCAGCCGCAACCAGTACCACATACCACAGTGCCGGGCGGGGTGGCTCACGCCTGTAATCCCAGCACTCGGGAGGCAGAGGCAGGAGGATTCCTGTGATGTGAGTTTGAGGCTGAGCTCAGGGCCAGCCTGAACCACAAAGTGAGACCCTGTCTCAAAAAGCCTAAAAAAAATAAAAAAATAAAAAGATTCATGTAGAAAAAAATAACCCCTGGGCTAGGGATACAACTCAGCACCCTACCTAAGGATAAAGCATTACATTCGATCCCTAACACCACAAAAAAAGAAAGAAGGGAAAGGGGAAAGGGAAAGGAAGGAAGGAAGGAAGGAAAGAAAGAAAGAAAGAAAGAGAGAGAGAGAAAAGAAAGGAAGGAAGGAAGGAACTTTTGGTAAAAAAAAAAAAAATAAGCAATTTTCTGGGCCGTGGTGGTACAAGCCTACAATCCCAGCACTTGAGATGATGAAGCAGCAAGAACACCACAAATTTAAGGTCAGCCTGGACTACATAGTGAATTCGAGGCCAGCTTAGACTACACAGTCAGACCCTATCTCAAATACAAACAAAACAAAACAAAACAAAAAACTGAACAATCAAATGCCTGTCAATGAATGAATGGATAAATAAAATATGGTATATACACACAATAGACTATCAAAAAGAACATTCTAGGTTAGGGGGAGAGTGGTGTAATCACTGAGCACTCCTGTGTAGCATGTATGAAGCCTGAGTTGAAATAAAATTTAAAAAAAGAAAAAAGAAAAAAGAAAATGCTGTTACATGCTATGAATGAACCTGGAAGTCATTATGTTACTTATCAAGGACCAAAAAATTGCCAGAAAAAGACAAACACCATTGAAACATCTAAAGTAGTCAGAGCCACAAACATACAAAGTAGTAGTTGCCAGGGGCTCTGAGGAAGGAAAAACCAAAGGTTGGGCGGGGGATTTAGCTCAGTGGTTTCAGAGTCTGCCTGGCAAGCAAGTGCAAGGTCCAGAGTTCAATGCCCATTAACCACATACCATGTGGTGGCTCACACTGATCAGCAATCAGTGCCACACACCACAGTGCCAGGCATGGTGGCTCACGTCTGTAATCCCAGCACTCAGGAGGAAGAGGCAGGAGGATTGCTGTGAGTTCAAGGCTTGCCTAGACTACATAGTGAGTTTGAGGCCAGTCTGAACTACAAAGCAAAACCTTGTCCCCAAAAAGAAAAGAAAAAGAAAAAGAGAGAGAGAGAAAAAAAAAAAAACCTAAACAACAAAGGTTATGTGATGGGTATAGTTTTAGGTTTGCAAGGTAAAAAGTTCTAGAGGTTGACCGTAAAACATTCACAATGTGAATGTTCCAAGTTTGATCCCTGGTATTGCAAAAAAAAAAAGAAAAACCCAACAGTGTCAATGTACTTAATAATACAAAACTGTACATATAAAGATTAAGATATTAAATATTGTATCATGTAATTTCAACATATGCTCTTTTTATTTATTTATTCAGTTTTACTTTGAGATAGGATCTTGCTTTGTAGTTCAGGCTGGTCCTCAACTCAGCATGGAACTCAGCACTCCTCCTGTGGATTACAGGTGTGAGCCACCACAACCAGCACTGTGGTATATGGGACTGACTGCTGGTGGGCATGAGTCATCACGCCCAGATTTGTTGTATGTGGATACCTGGGATCAAACTCAGGCCCTTGCGCTTGCAAGGCATGGTGCCAGAGACACTGAGCTAAATCCCTGGCCCATTTCATCACCATATGTGGTTTTTTTTTTTTTTTTTTTTGAGACAGGGTCTCACTTTGTAGTTCAGGCTGGCCCCGAGCTCAGCCTCAAACTCACATCACAGCAATCCTCCTGCCTCTACCTCCCAGAGTGCTGGGATTACAGGCGTGAGCCACCACGCCCGGCACTGTGGTATGTGGTACTGGTTGCTGCTGGGCGTGAGTCTCCACACCCAGTATTGTATGTGGTTAACCGGGATTGAACCTGGGTCCTTGCACTTGCAAGACAGGCACCAGAACCACTGAGCTAAATCCCCGACCCCCACCATATATGTTTTAAAAAGCAAGCATATACTGTATGACTTCACTGATCTAAAATTGTAAAAAATGTAAAGTAAGCTACACAGTGACAAAAATCAGACGAACTCAGCATTCTGGAAGCTGGGGCAGGAGAATTACAAGTTTGAAGCCAACCTGGACTACACAGTGAGTTCAAGGCCAGCCTGATCTACACAGTAAGACCCTGTTTCAAAACAAAAACAAGACAAAATAAAACCTTTTGCAAAACAAAACACAGATCAGTGCTTGCCAGGGAATACAGTGGGGCAAAAAAGGAAGAGGCATGACAATGGATTACAAAGGACCACAAAGAAAAGTGTGTGTGGGGGGTTTAAGCAGGGTGTGGTAACATGAATGTAATCTTAGCACCCTGGAAAGCTGATGGAGGAGTGGAAGTTCAAGCCCAGCCTGGACAACGTAAGTGACCTAGTAAGATCTTGACACAGGGCCAGGGATTTAGCTCAGTGGTGCCTGCGAATGCCTTGCAAGCGCAAGGTCCTGAGTTCATCCCTGGTAATCACACAACAATGCTAGGCGTGGTGACTCACACCCACCAGCAATCAGTACCACATACCACAATGCTGGACATGGTGGCCCAGGCCTGTAATCCCAGCACTCGGGAGGCAGACGCAGGAGGATTGCTGAGTTTGAGACTGAGTTCATGACCAGCCTAAACTACAAAGCAAGACTCTGTCTCACAAAAAAAAAAAAAAAATCTTGACATAAAATTTAAAAAGGACTAAAAATATAGCTAAGTGTGAAGGCTCTGGGTTCAATCATCCCTTTCTCAAAACTGGCAGACAAATCTGCTTTAGGATTTCTCACTTCTCAGGTTTAAGCACACGCCAAATAGTACTTTCAATATATGCAACTTGTTACGTGTCAATTTTACATCAATAAAGCTGTTTCCTTAAAAAAGAAAGAGATAGGGCTGGGGAATTAGCTCAGCGGTTCCTGCACCTGCAGTACAAGCGCAAGGACCCGGGTTTAATACCTGGTAACCACATACAATACTGGGAGTGGAGACTCATGCCCAGCAGCAATCAGTACTATATACCATAGTGCCGGGCATGGTGGCACACTCCTGTAATCCCATACTTCTGAGGCAGAGGCAGGTGGATCACCTGTCTGGACTACATAGTGAATTCAAGGCCAGCCTGAATTACATAGCGAGACCCTGTCTTAAAATAACAATAATAAAACAAACAAAAACCCCTACACACAATTCAAAGAATTAAAAAAAGATGAGGCTAGGAAGGCCCTGGGATTAGTCCCTTCAATATTAACTAAGATGTATTGGGCAGAACAATGTGGAGGCGGAAATGATCAAAGTATGGTTGAGTATGCCAGCACACACCCACCCAACCGCCTACCTGTAATCCCAGCACTTGGGACGCTGAGGTAGTAGGATTGCCACAGAGTTTGAGGCCAGAATGAAATACATAGTGAGTTCAAGGCCAACCTGAACTAGAGTGAGACCTTGTCTCAAAAAACAAAAAAGTAAAAATGTATGTTATAAACATGTGTTGTTTATTAAATATGTTAAAATGAAACCCATTATTTTCTAAGACCCATGTGTACTGCCCTCCCCCCCAAAATAACCTGCTCATTCTGGGGACAAGTGAATATAGCCTTACTTCATCATCAATTTTCATCTGGAAATCTTCCTCGTTTTCTTCTTCTGGAGCAAAAAAGGACTTTTCTCCATAGCCAGCATCCTAGAGGAAGACAATTCCACACATTAAAAAAATCACAGAAAAACACAAACACAGGTTTTACTACATACCAAGTACAGAATATCAAGGCATATTTTGCAAGGAGAAAGGATTCTAGGTTTTGTTTTTCATTTTTAGAGACAAGGTCTCACTGTGTAGCTCAGGGTGGCCTTGAACTCACTAGTCTAGACAGGCCTGGATCTGTGTAGTGATCCTCCTGCCTTCAGCCTCCTGAGCACTAGGATTATAAGTAGGCACCACCACACCCAGCTGAAAAAGGATTTTCTGTAGTATCTACAGTATCTATCACTATTGCACATGTTGAGGCTATGGGAAAATATACTATATTGCCACATTCCAGGGAACTTGACTAGCTGATACATGGATAATTGGATCTCATTTAAAAAAAACTAAGGAAAGATGTAGTGCAACAGAGCTATCTTGTGCCACCCTAATTGGACCTTTTCTATTGTAGCTTATAGAATATTGTCCTTCTCCAAACCACATTTTCCAGTATTCATAATCATCTCTGCCCACCTGGGAGGCTGACAAATATTTCCTCTACTTTTTCTTTCTTTCTTTTTTTCTTTTTTTAAGTTTTTTGAGACAAGGATCTCACTTTGTAGTTCAGGCTAGCCCTGAGCTCACTATGTAGCCCAGGAGAGCCTCGAACTCACAGCAATCCTCCTGCCTCTGTTTCCCCCAGTGCTGGGATTACAGATGTGAGCCACCATGCCTGGCACTGTGGTATATGGTACTGACTGCTGGTGGGTATGACTCACCATGCCCCACATTGTTGTATGTGGTGACAGGGGACTGAACTTGGGGCCCTGCCCCTGCTAGGCAGGCTCGGAACCACTGACCTAAATCCCTGGCCCTATTTTGTCTATTTTTATGTTTGCCATGCAAAGAAGAGATTAAAGTCACCATCCAATATATGAACAGTCATTTTCAAGGTAAAACAATATGCTTTTAATTCCTTGCTAAGCCTTGCCATTGACACTTAGAGATATATATTAGTTTTCCCCAGAATTGATGTACACACAAGTATCTCATACAGCTTGAAGTTTTCAGTAACTGGTAATAATCTGGTAATCATTATCCCTAAGCCAAAGAAAAGAAATCTTCATCTCTGAAAAAACTCACAGGCACAAGCCGTATCTACAAAGGTGCTCACCTTCAGTCGCTGCTCTGCAGCTATCATGCTATAATAAGCACAGCACTGCTCTGGAGACACCATAGCTCTGATCTCCTCTTCAGTTGGTAAACGAAAATCAGACTTCAGCACCCACCAGTTTGAGTCCATCCCTGGAAAACATAAGATTTCGCAATTTTAAAGGCCCTGACATTCACTAACAGCAAGACAGCAAATACAATTAAGCCAGGCAGTGCCCTAAATGCTAAAATGCCTAGCCACAGTTCACATGACTGTCTGGTCAAACAAAGCTCCAATGCTAGGTTTCCTACACCTCATATACAGACATCCAATAATCACAATGAATTTCCTAGCAAATAATTACCAAAAAAGTAATCAAAGCCTTAGTAGTTGGAAGTTTTGCTACTTTCTTCTTTTTTATCCCCTCTAGTACTGGGTACTGAACATGGGCCCTTCACATCAAGCTACACCCCCATACATGGAGTTGAAGTCAGGACTTTGTGCCTGCCAGGTAGGCACTGTGCCACTGGGCTATATCCCCAGCCCCCACCCCCCAGTCTTTCTCTTATTTATTTATTTACTTACTTACTTGAGACAAGGTCTCACTTTGTAGTTCAGGCTGGCCCTGAGCTCACTATGTAGCCCAGGCAATCCTCCTGCCTCTGCCTCCCGAGTGCTGGGATGACAGGTGTGAACCATCACACCCACATTGTAGCATATGGTACTGATTGCTGATGGGTGTAAGTCACCATGTCTGGCATTGTGGTATGTGGTTACCAGGGATCGAAATTGGGACCTTGTGCTTGCAAGGCAGATGCCGAACCACTGAGTTAAATCCCCAGACCCTAGTTTTTATTTTTGATACAGAGGTCTCAGTAAATTGCCTAAAATGGGCTCAAACTTGTAATCCTCCTACCTGAGCCTCTCACAGTGCTGGTATTTCAGGTGTGTGCTATTACATGAGGCCTACTACCTTTTCCCTTTTAACAGTTACTGATCTTCTTTTTCTTTTAGTTGCATGCTTATCCTTTTAAGGGAAAGCCATAATAATTTTGAATAATGAAAGAATTACACAGAAAAAAAATAGCTTGTCACTCTGATGACCTGTGCGTTTGAAGTCAGCGCAGAGCTTTAGCCTCTTCCGAATGCTGCTTTCTGAATGTGAAGGAAAAGCTTTTTTTATATCTTCCATTCGAATCCGCCTTGGCCGATCTTTACTCTTCCAAAACAGGCGATAAATAAAAACCTGCCCAACAAATAAACATATTTTATTAGGTAAAGGCTAACAGTCCTCACTGGTGCACCAACGTGTTTTGATCTTTCCTAATGTGTCCCCAAATCTGCACACCTTTTTCATGTGCAACCTGACCACTCCACCCCAAAACTCTCATTCTTACCTGTAGAAAGTCTCGAATATGTGTATTGGCTCTTTTGGAGTTGGGCCCAGGAACTTCAAACAAGGGGCACTGCTGGCCCACTACAAATATATCTACTAATTCCCGAATATAGTAACCCTGTCTTGTCCGAATGATCAGAAAGTCTGTTTCTGGCATCTTGTGAAGGTAAATTGGAGCACGAAAAAGGTTGTTCTCAAATGCCTAACAACAACAACAAAAAAAGCATAAAAATCACACACTGAGAAACCCTACTAAGTCCAGTCAACTAATGAGAAAGGAAAACTCAAGCTTGGTGTTCTCCATCTTCATCAGGCTAATAAAGTCTACCCAATAAATGGACTGTCATATGGAACATAAACAAAACTAGACAATTTTTTACCCACTGTGCTTTTAAAAATTGACTTTATTGGTAGATTTTATACAAACATTATGATCATATTCAACATTGAGAGTCTGTACCTGAACATGATGTTTATCTTCTCATTTTATTCCTATTTATTCACCTGCCCTCCCTAAAACCCCACCCCTATACACATAAGCTTTGTTTCCTTTTTTTTACTTTCAAATATTTTCTTTCATTTACCCCCCCCCCATTTTCTCTTTTCCTTTTGAACATTTTCTTCCTATTTCATAATACCTACCATACATTTTGGAACTCATTTACCTCGTCTTGTTAAGGTCAATATTTGAGAATACAAGATTTTAATTCAGATGAGGCCACCTCTGCCATTCACTTTTTGAAGTTGGACAAGTTATTTAACATTTCTAAGCTAAATTCCCCATCTACTAAGTTTTTTTTTTTTTAGTTTTTTGAGACAGGGTCTCACTTTGTAGTTCAAGCTGGCCCTGAACTCACTATGTAGCCCAGGCCAGTCTCAAACTCACAGCAATCCTCCTGCCTCTGCCAGGAGAGTGGTGGGATTATAGGCATGAGTCACCATGCAACCCCATTACTGTATGTGGTACCAGGGATCAAACCTGAGACCTTGTGCTTGTCAGGCAGATGATGGAAACACTGAGCTTAATCTCTAATCCTTGAAAACAAATATTTTAAATACCTACACGTCACAAGATTGCTACAAAGATTATACGTGAAAGGTGGAGTGTAGAGCTGGGATGGAAATTTGGACCTGAGGCTGCAGGCCAAAGTCACAAGGGACTCAAGCACCCCACTGCTATCCCTGGCAGCCTGCTCTACTTCCATGTGAGCCAGACAGCATGTCCAGTGTTCCTGGTCCCCTTTGTCTCGCTGCGTCATTAGTAAGGGTTCATGAAGCTTCTTTGTTTAGGACAAGATGGTGAGCTCATGCCTTGCTCCAGCTCAGACAGCCCCTAGGTGTGGATGAACCTGTGTCTGCCCACCGGGCTGACATGGGGCTACACAGCCTCATGGGGGGGGGGGGTTATGAAAAGAGAAGTGAAGGAAGTGATGGTCCCCAGTGACCTGCTGCCCATGTTGGGCTGAGTCCAGGTGACCCCACAGTTAGGGCCCTTCTGAGCCGAAACAAACACATGTAGTTTCAGCAAAAAGGGGGAGTTCATGTGTGTGCCAAAGCACTAGGACAGGGTGGGTTTAAAAGGGTCACAATAAAGTGGGCCTTCCTGGCAGGGGAACAGACCGAACAGAGGCCCAGGCAGGTCATGTGCAACTCAAGGAAGGCAGATTTAGCTGCTTGATGTGTTAGAAGATGGTAACAGACTTGAAAAGGTCTGTTAATAGATCCCTTGGTTATATCATTTCTGTAGTGCCTATGATCACTGTACAAAATCATAAAGGCTCAAACTGCTTTAAACTGTATATATGGCAGGATATCCTAGGCAGAAGAAAATAGTTTAATTAAATATTCATTTATTTATCTGAGGAATAACCAGTGGTGCTGAGTATGGAAATGATAAAACAGGGAAGCTTCTCAGTCAGAACACAAACCATTGGTGGTACATGTCTGTAATCCAAGCATTCTGGGAAGCTGAAGCAGGAAGATCACAAATCTGATCCCAGCCCGAGCAATTTAGGGATCAAAACAAATAATAAAAACAAAAAATAGGGGCCGGGGATTTAGCTCAGTGGTTCCGGCACCTGTCTTGCAAGCACAAGGACCCAGGTTCGATCCCCGGTAACCACATACCTACACTGGGTGTGGAGACTCATGCCCAGCAGCAACCAGTACCACATACCACAGTGCCGGGCATGGTGGCTCACGCCTGTAATCCCAGCACTCGGGAGGCAGAGGCAGGAGGATTGTGATGTGAGTTTGAGGCTGAGCTCAGGGCCAGCCTGAACTACAAAGCGAGACCCTGTCTCAAAAAATCTACAAAAAAAAAAAAATTAAAAATTTTAAAATATTTTAATTTTTAAAAAATTTTAAAAAGGGTAGGGAGAGAGCTAGGGATGTAACTCAGTGTAAAGCCCTTGGGTTCATCCCCAGTATGGAAAATAAGTAATTAAAGCAAAAGATTATATATGAAAATCACCTTAGAGCCAAGTATGGTTGGTACATGCCCATAATCCTAGCATTCATGGGCTTGGGGATTTAGCTCAGTGGTTCCGGTGCCTGTCTTGCAAGCACAAGGGCCTGGCTTCGATAACCCGGTAACCACATACAATACTGGGCATGGAGGCTCACGTCTGTAATCCCAGCATGCGGGAGGCAGAGGCAGGAGAACTGCTATGATGTGAGTTTGAGGCTAAACTCAGGGCCAGCCTGAGCTACAAAGCCAGACCCTGTCTCAAAAAAAAAATCCTAGCATTTAGGAAGCTGGGCAAGAGGATCACTGTAAGCTCAAGGCAAGGTTCGGCTAGAGTGAGCTCTCGGCCAGCCTCACTAGAATACATAGTGAGACCCTGTCTCAAAAAAAAAAATCACATTATAAATAAGTACTTGGGTTTAGTAGTACATGCTCTAATCCTACCACCTGGAAGTGGAGGCAGGAGGATTACAAGTTTGAGGTCAGCACACAGTGAACACAGTGAGAACTTGTCTCAAAAACATCCACTTGAGTTTGAATGACTCAATCTTATCATTTTTTATGGCAGAGAAGAGCCACATCTTCTTTATCCAGTCTCCAGTTGATGGATATTTTGGTTGTTTCCAAGATTTAGCTATCACAAACTGAGCTGCTATAAATATGAATGCACAAATGTTGCTGTGATATGAATCTTTTCATTCTTTTGTGTATATTCCTAGAGGAAGAATGGCCAGGTCAAATGGAACCCCTAATCCTAGTTTTTTGAGGAATCTCCACAATGATTTCCACAGGGGTTGTACAAGTCTACATCCTCATAAGTGAAATAAATAGGCCAGAGATATGTAAATATTGTATCTTTTCTCTGGTATGAGAAAATGAACATGTAAATCAGTTCTATTTTATATAGTAGATATTGTGAAATAAAAAATATTTAAAAGGAAATAGGGGGTAGGGGTAAATAACGAGGGGAAAAAGAATGTGAGAGTAATAAAAAAAGGAAATAAAGCTTATGTATGTAGGGGGTGGGGGTTGTAGGGTGGGTGGGGCAATTGGAAAAAATGAGAATCAAGATATACTGGTACAAATTCTCAATGCAAAATGTGATGATGATGTGCATATATAATGCACCAAAAAAGATTTGAATTAAAAAAAAAACATATACAGATACATGTCCTATACTACTACCCTAACCCTAGCATAGTTCCTGATACAAAACAGATTAAGATCAAGTATTTAGCATATACAGTACTGAACAAATCAGCAAATTAGTTTAAAAAATAAAAACAAATCTGGCATGGTGATAATATGTTTATAATCCCAGCACTCAGGAGGCAGAGGCAGGAAGATTTACTGTGAGGCCAGCGTGAGCTACATACTGAGCTCAAGGACAGTTTCAATGATAGAGCAAAACTATATGTTTAAATAAATACATAAATAAATAAAAATAAAAACAAAACACAACTAATAATATTAAAAGTGTGACACATAGAAAAGATTAAACAAAGAAAAATACAGAGAGTGGGACAGCAGAACACAGATATGTGAGCTAGTTTAAGCAGAAGCCTGTAAGTCTAAGAAAAGCTTTCCCAGAAAAAAGAAAAGTCAGAGTAGATAGAAGATCATCGTACAGGTGAAGAAAGAAAAGTTCTACATGTTGAACATAGACAGAAAAAGAATTACAAAGACAGAAAAAAGATCTTTAAGTGACTGCAAAAATAGTCAAAAAAGAAAGGAATGGATTATTAAAAACAAAACAAAACAAAAAAAACCCAAAAGAAAGTTACAGGGAGAGGTATTCCAAGAACAGTGTAAGACAATAATTAACACCTGTAGGAGGGATTAGGAGTAAAACTCAGTGGCAGAGGGTGTGCTTTGCATGTTCAAAGGCCTGGGTTCAATCCTAAATACTATATTCACTCACTCACACACACACACACACAATGTAAAAGGGGTAAGAAAAAAAGGGCTAAAGAGCTTTGCAGTACTGTCTATGCATTGGGAAAACAAGCAATAGTGACAAGAGAAATAAATGAGGCCTGATACAGAGAAATGGTTGAGTTTCTCCAGAGAAATTAATTTTTTTTGAGACAGGGTCTTGCTTTGTAGTTCAGACTGGCTTTAAACTCTCCATGTAGCCCAGGCTAGCCTTGAACTCTCAGCAATCCTCCTGCCTGTCTCCCCCTCCCCCGGGGACTGGGATTACAGGTGTGAGCTATGCCCAGCATTGTGGTATGTGATAGTAAGGATTAAACTCTGGATCTTGCACTTACCAGGCAGACATTGGAACCACTGAATTAAATCCCTGACCCTCCAGAGAAATTAAGTAGAAGAAAAAAAGGACAGTACTACAGAGTTCCTCACATTGAGGCCCTTCATATTCCCCCTTAAATATGTAAAAGCTGTTAACAAAGGACCTCTCTACTCCTATTAGAACAAAAAAAAGCATTTTACTATGGCGGGACGGTACGTGGCACAGTTCAAGTATGCCTTAGAGATGGGAGTATGGTTGAGTGGCAGAAAGCCTGCCTACCACGTTTGAATGTTTTAGCTTGATCTCCAGCACAGCAAAAGCAAGCAAATATGAGTCAATACTGAAAAGACCACAAGTAATTATGATCAAAATGTACCAGTTTTACACATAGGATTTAACCATGTATAGCTTACATTATTAATCCTATGCTACCCAAATATTACTGGGATTTCCAGGGTGTACTTTCAAAAGGTTATTTTATATGTAGCCCAAGAACCACACAATGGGGGGGGGGGCGATTTTTTTTTTTTGGTACTGGGGATCGAACTTGGGATCTTGTGCTTGCAAAGAAGGCACAAGAGGGGGCCGGGGAGTTAGCTCAGTGGTTCTGGCGCCTGTCTTACAAGCGCAAGGACCCGGGTTCGATTCCCCGGTAACCACATAACAATACTGGGTGTGGAGACCCACACCCAGCAGCAACCAGTACCACATACCACAGTGCCGGGCGTGGTGGCTCACGCCTGTAATCCCAGCACTCGGGAGGCAGAGGCAGGAGGATTG
>PVIR01009726.1:7070-26292 GCA_004026965.1 Petromus typicus | reverse complement strand
AAGGCACAAGAACCACTGAGCTAAATCTCCAGCCAAGGAAAAAGATTTTTTAAAAAATTTTATATTACACTGATCATCAAGATGTGTCATGTACTGGTACAAACCCTTAATGTTGAAGGTGATCATAGTGTATATGTAAAATGTACCAATAAAATCAATTTTTAAAAAATTAAGTTATACAATCTACTCAAAACTGATAAAAGAATTGCATCTCAAATCAATCAGAACTGGTTCATTCTGGACTGACTAGCTCCTCATCTTTCCAATTCCTTAGAAAAGAGTAAAAAGATGAATAAATTCTTCACCTGTAGCAATTGTCCAGGATGAAGAGAGCCCAGGAAAGGAGATGTATGGCAGTAAACAGTTTCTCCATATTTACAATCTGGGGCTCCAGGATCTTTTCCAGGTTTCTATGAGAAACAGTAAATACAGTTAGTATCATGAAACATAGCCTATATGTAACATTTCTTAGGTATGGCACTTATTAATTATTAAGACACTACTCTTTTTCTCTCCCTAAATTTATAATATAAAAGACAAATTGCACATTCATAGATAAACACTAGACTACAGCTATGGTAATAAAAAAGAATATTTTCAGCAGAGACTCACTCGTTTGTAATAGTTTTTTATCTTGGTTGCCATGCCAACTTGCATCATTAAGGGTCCATTTTCCTCACTGTATTCTGCAAGAATAAGATCTCCATCTTTGCCTGTGAGGTCCTGAGGTGTGCGCATAAAAAACATCTCTCCACCACCTGAAGCTTGCCGCTCTTGTTCTCTCATCTGTCCAGGAGAAAAAAACAAAAAAAAAATACAGTTCCTGACACTAATTCCACAGATAGCACTGATGAATGATTGCAAATATATACAAATAAAAATTATAGAAATGAAAATTGTGCTATGAACACCTATTATCCCACTACCTAGGTATAAGTGTTTATACTTTTCCTTATTTATCTATCCTTTTAATAGTCTCTGCATTTTTGGAAACTGTCATCATCATGACACTTCAAGTACTTTTTAAAAATACTTTTGTGTGAATCTCATAAAAACAGACATTCTCCTAATAACCAAATTAACATTTTATTACATCTGAAAAACAATAATTCCCTAATACAATACTAATATCCAGTATATTTCTCTAACTTCTACCATAATTATCTTATAATTGTATTTTTTTTTTCTAACCAGGATTAAATTATACCTTGGCCTTCTTTTTGATGTGCTTTAGCAAAGGCTGAACCGAGTGTGGACCTGGCTGAGACAGGGCCCCAAATGAATACTTTTTCAGAGGTGGGCGATGGAACTGCCGGAGTTTGATGGGTCCCATGTGGGTGGGAAAGAAGGGCTGTCGTAATTCCACAGCAGGAATTGAGTGCTGAAACAGGAAATAGAAAATTTAAAATTAAAACAGGCATAGTGACACATGCCTATAATCGCGGCATTCAGGATCTCCCTGAGTTCAAGGCCAGCCTAAACCACACACTGAAACCCTATCTCCAAAAACAAACAAACAAACAAACAAAAAAACCCAAAGGAAAACAAAACAAAAACAGAAAATTTTAAACTGAATGCTAACTCTAGTCCAGGCAAGATTTACCCATGCTCTCCATCACAAGAAAAAAGTAAATCCCTGCCACCAAAGAAAAGATGCTGTTTGTACCTGGATAATATTTCCTCCGAAAGTACCTCGAAGACCCTGCTGCTTGGGGTAGTAATACTCATCATTGGAGAGATTCCATGGATCTTTCACTTCTGGCTGAGACATGTTCTAAAGACAGATCATCAAAGAAACCTTAGATTATCCTTTTCTATTACCTTTATTTCTTCTAAGCTCCAAGCCCCATTAAACAGACCTGTTGTGGTTCTTCCTTGATGACTCCTGTTTTCCCTAAGAGAATTCGACTCTTCTTCAGAGATGATTCTTTCTTACTCTCCTTGGAGGGGGAATTGGAAGTAGCCTCTTCTTTCTCATCAGGAATCTCTGAAGATAAATAAAAATAACTTTGGAATCACTAGCTTGAAAATTTACATTCTGCACTGACAGCTTTGCAACTGCAAACTATCTCTCTCATTCTACCCTAGATACTTCTAGTCCATGACTCACTCTAACTATATGTGTGACATTTTTTTCCCCAATACTGGGGAGTGAACGCAGAGGTGCTCCACCACTGAGCTATATCCCCAGCCATTTTTGTTTTGAGAGAGTCTAAGTCACATGGGCCAGCCTCGGATCTGTGACTCTGGTCTTAGCCTCCAAAGTGATCTCATGCCTGATATCATCCTTATTAGTACATGTTTAAAACATAAAATGAATACATAAGAACCAATAATAAATGTTTGTGCATTTTCATATCATACTTTATTTCTTTTTCCCCCCTCTCCTCCCTCAATCTCAAATCATCACCCCACTTGCAAAAAATGTATCTCCCTCTTTCCTATTAACCATTTTTTTTTTTTTTGGCAGTACTGGGGATTGAACTCAGGCCCTTGTGCTTCTGAAGTAGGTGCAGCACCACTTGAGCTAAATCCCTGGCCCAACCTTTATTTCGCTCTTTAAATTATTTATACTTTAAACCAAGTATGGTGGTACACTCCAATAATACCAACACTGAAGAGTCTGAGGCAGGAAGATAGTCATGAGTTCAAGGCCAACCCAAACTGGATAGTGAGACAGTGACTCAAAAAAAAGAGAAACCATGTATTAATCTTCTGTGTCTGATTTATTCTACTTAATATTATCAAGGTAGATCCATCTTCTTACAAATGACTCAAATTTATCGTTGTCTGACTGCGCAGTGCTCCACTGGAAATATTTTCTTTTATCCATTCATTTGCTGATGTTATGTAAGTCACTTCCACCCTGACATCATAAAGCTTCTACTTTCTAACATGCCTACATGAATTTTTCCTTAGACAATACACAAATACTAAAAAATGACAGCCACAATTCTGTTTTCTCAAAGTGCTACCGAGAAGTTTCTATTTTTTTTTTTTTTTTTTTTTTTGAGACAAGGTCTTGCTTTATAGTTCAGGCTGGCCATGAGCTCAGCCTCAAACTCACAGCAATCCTCCTGCCTCTGCCTCCCAAGGGCTGGGATTACAGATTTGAGCCACCACACCTAGCACTGTGGTATGTGACGCTGATTGCCGATGGGTGAGTCTCCAGGCCCGTCATTGTTGTATGTGGTTACCAGGGATCGAACCCAGGCCCTTGTGCTTGCAAGGCAGGCACTGGAACCACTGCGCTAAATCCCTAGCCCTAGAAGTTTCTAATTTTGTCCTTCTTCAGTCCTTCTGAATTCCTTGTTCCCCTTAACATTAGCAGCAAGCTGTCAAAGATGGATAAAGAGGGCTGGAGATGGGGGTGTAGCTTAGTACTAGAGTGCTCCACAGAATGCTCAAAGCCCAGAGCTCAATCCCCAGTACTGCCAAAAAGAATATAAAAAAGACAGAAGCTGGGGATTTAGCTCAGCAGTTCCAGCATCTGCCTGGCAAGCAAAAGGTCCTTAGTTTGATCCCCGGTAACCACATACCACATGCTAGGCCTGAGATTTAGCTGAAGAAGTACCACACCTACCTTGGAAGCACAAGGGTCGAGTCTGATTCCCCTAGTACCTTATCAACCAACAACTGCCACATGCTGGGTGTGGTGACTCACACCTATAATCCCAGCACTCGGGATACAGAGGCAGGAGGACTGTTGTGAGTTCGAGGCTTGCCCGGGCTACAGAGTAAGCTCAGGGCCAGCCTGAACAACAAAACGAGACCCTGTCTCAAAAAAAAAAAAAAAAAAAGATGGAAAAAGAACACGTACCCAAAATGAGGTTCTCATCATTGGGGTCAAGAGTCAAAACTGGAGGTTCCAACAACCGGGACATGGCCTGAGCATCCCAAATGATATTGTCCTCCCAACGTCCATACACTAGATCCTCATTATCGATGGGAAAAATGGAGTACCAAGGTTTGTCATCATCTAGAGTGGCTGCAAAACCTAGTCAAATTAAACAAAACATAGTGAAAATCAGGAAGAAATAGTAGTAGATAAAACATTTATGCTCCCTTCAATCAAGATTCTAGCAAAGAGAAAAAAGAACAAATGCTAGTAGCTATTCATATAGCTACTTAAAAGGAACCTACTAAATACTAAATAATGTACTTCTTTAAAAACTGATGCTACTTTTTTTCATTTACCACTTGGGTCTTTTTATTTTATTTTTAGTTTTTTGAAACGGTCTTGCTTTGTGGTTCCAGCTGGCCCTAAACTCACTAGTCCAGGCTAGTCTCAAACTCATGGTAATCCTCCTGCCTCTGCCTCCTGAGTGTTGGGATTACAAGCAATAGCCACCACGCTCTGCTTCTTTTCACTTTCGAGTTCCTTTCCCCGTTCACCCTTTTCCCTCTTTGGTCTTCTCTGTTCCTGCTACCATCCTGTGATTGTCAATAAATGTAGCTATTTACTACACTGAAAACAAAAACAAAAAATCCAAGCCAAGCAGGCATGAGCATGCCTGTAATCCTGGAACTTTGGAGGCAGAGGCAGGAGGACTGCTGTGAGTTTGAGGCTCACATGGGCTACATGGTGAGATCAGGGCCAGCCTGAACTACAAAGCGAGACCCTGTCTCAAAAAAACGAACCAACAATCAAAAAACTGTCCTTAGCCTGTCATGGTGGTCCACGTGGGGGAGGGGAGGATGGAGGGAGGCAGCTAAGAGAGGAGGACTGCCATGAGCTGGAGGCCAACCTAAGGTTACCTAGTGAGTTCGAAGCCAGCCTCAACTACACAGCAAGATCCAGTCTGAACAAAATTGTTGCGGACAAAATGTTCATTATAATATTGCTTACAATAGTCAAAATTTGAACATTTAAGAAGTGTTAAATGTTTTTAAAAGAGTCTGACTAGAATGTTAAAAGGGTAAAAATTTTGAGGAATTAGAATCAGGACTCAGATCCAAACATTTAATTATCCTTCAGCAGTGCAAAAGATCATAGCCAAGGGCTGGAGATTTAGCTCAGTGGTACTGTGCCTGCCTGGCAAGCTCAAGGTCCTGAGTTTGATCCTTGGTACCAGAAAAAGAAAGTCACAGCAAGGTGACTTAGAATGACTAAGATTAAGTGCAGTATGCTAGAGAAACAGTTGTGATAAATGGATACCTTGTTGAACATTGTAAGCCATGGCATTTCTAGTCATACTGGAAGGAAGCCACCCTGCCAGACTGGCACGTTGAGGTTTTGTCCCTTTGTGTTTGACATCATCTCCATCCCAAATGATATCATCCTCCCAATGTAGCTGTGTCACCATCAGGAAGTTTTCATCTGCCAGAAGATCAGTGACACTGCTTTCTTCAAGTTTTTTATATTCCTGTAGAAATATGGTATGAAGAGAACAACAAATCCTTGGCCAATGGTATAAGCTCCCACTCCAAATCTAACATTAGAGACACATGAGACATATCAAAAGTGGTTCTTGGATAAGTTCAATGCCCTAGCAATTTAGTAATAATACTGAGACTGGGCCGAGGATTTAGCTCAGTAGTTCTGGTGCCTACCTTGCAAGTGCAAGGGTCCGGGTAACCACATACAAAAATGGTGGGCATGGAAACTTACGCCCAACAGCAATCAGTACCACATAGCACAGCGCCAGGCGTGACAGCTCACACCTGTCATCTCAGCACTTGGGAGGCAGAGGCAGGAGGATTCCTGATTTCGAGGCTGAGTTCAGGACCAGCCTGAACTACAAAGCAAAACCCTGTCTCAAAAAAAAAAAAAAATTGCAAAACTGTCTCAAAAACAAAGAAATGGTCTAGAGATGAAGCTCTGTGTAAAGGCCATGGGTTCAATCCCCAATGCAACAAGAACAATAAAAGTGCTCCTAATTTTACCTGAGAAAACGGCTTGGTAATGTCAGAATATCTACCTCTTCTCCTACTCTTAAACTGAATAACACTCATTTCACAAACAGAAGCCTTAAAATGGGGCCCAGTTACGAAGGTAATATATCATTACCAAGTAAAAGGTTTAGCCAGCTAAATCTACCAAAAAAACCCTGAGCATATCCCCAATTAAAAAGTTAAACATTAAATAATAGAGCTCGGGAGACAATTTTATTCTTCCATTCCAGGATTGCTCACCTCCAGCACTCTGCAATTTATCACAGGTTCATGTTCAGTCTTTCTCAGTTTGAAGCCATAGTCAAATCCACTGCCATCTTCAGGGACACCTAGCATATCGTACCATAGTCGAGCAGGCCCATAACGCCACTCAGCCACTCTTGGTTTGGTATCAGTTACTTTATCAGTATCTCCAGTCAACTGAGAAAACTTGGACTCCACAGGAGCCATCATTGTGATCTGTAACAGAGCAAAGACGCAGAAAGGGAGGGAGGCTTCCCTTATACCTAATGTCCTAAGGCTACAGAGGAATTAACAATCAAGATGAGAATTTTTTTTTCTTCTGAGACAAGGTCTCACTGTATAGTTCAGTCTGGTCTTAAACTCACTCTATAGCCCAGGCTGCCTCAAACTCATGGTAATCCTCTTGCCTCTGCCTCAAGTGCTGGGATTACAGGCCTATGCAACAATGGCCAGCCTGAAAAGGGGATTTTAAGAGTATTCTTGGCCAGGTGTGGTGGCACATGCCTATAATCCCAGTACTTGGGAGGCAGAGGCAGGATTGCCAAGAGTTTGAGGCTATCATGGGCTACATAGTGAGTTCAGGGCCAGCCTGAACTACAAAGTGAGACCCTGTCAAAAAAACAAAAACAAGGGGGCCGGGGAGTTAGCTCAATGGTTCCGGCGCCTGTCTTGCAAGCGCAAGGGCCCAGGTTTGATCCTCGGTTAACCACATACAATACTAGGTGTGGAGACTCACCCCAGCAGCAACCAGTACCACATACCACAGTGCCGGGCGTGGTGGCTCACGCCTGTAATCCCAGCACTCGGGAGGCAGAGGCAGGAAGATTGCTGTGATGTGAGTTTGAGGCTGAGCTAAGGGCCAGCCTGAACCACAAAGTGAAACCCTGTCTCAAAAAACCTTAAAAAACAAAAACAAAAACAAAAAACCCCACAAACCTAAGAGTATTCCTGAACAAGAACCTTTCTCTGGAGGCAGATAGTAAAAAAAATGGAAATATATGATGGTACATTCTACCTACTTTCTAAACCTTTCTTATTTACTAGTCTATCACCATCTGCACCACTTTCATTCATACCCTTACCCACTGCCAAATACTGTACTTATAAAAGGGAAAAGACAGCCAGTGGAACTGACTCGGTTACTCCTTAATAATTAGCACAGAACTCTGCCTGCTTATATGCTATTTCCAATTTGACACAAGGCAGCGAGAAGCTTTTTTGTTCCCTTTGTAGGCTTTAATCCCAGATCTCTATTTTGCCTACTTCATCATCAGAGAGACACTGCTCTGGAGGTGGTGGAGGAGCATAGTCATAGTTCCATAAAGACTTCTGGTTGACTTCTGATTCTACTGAGCACTCCACCTCCTGGACTTGCTCTTCCTGTATCAGCTCACGGTGTTTTTTCTTCCTCTTTCTCCGAGCACTCCGCCAAACAGATGGGACATTCTTTCCTGGTCCAAAAAGACGTAAGAAGCGTAATACCTAGAACGCAGGAGACATTACTCTATCAGACTCAGTGTCAGCTAAGAAAATAGTAGCATTTAGGTTTCAAAACTCTCTTGAAGGATCCACTCAACAACAGAGGAAGAATCAGAGTATACACTCAGACTTGTAATAGCTACCAAAGATGTAAAGAAGTGGCCTCTAAACTGGACTTAGTGGTATGTACCTATAACCCCAACACTATGGAAGGCTGAGACAGTGGGACTGCAAGACTGAGAAACTTAACAAAACCTTGTCTCAGGGCTAGGCATGGTGGTGCATGCTTGTAGTCCCAGCACTCAGAAGACTGAGGCAGGAGGATCACTGAAAGTTCAAGGCCAGCTGGGCTACACAGTGAGTTCAAGGTCAACTTGAACTACATAGGGAGACCGTATCTCAAAAAGCAAACAAAACAGGGGCCAGGGATTTAGCTCAGTGGTTCCAGTTTCTGCCTGGAAAGCCCAAGGTCTGGAGTTCGAACCCTAGTAAACCACATACCACAATGCTGAGCATGGTGACTCATGCCCAAAAGCCCAGCACTTGGGAGGCAGAGAAAGCAGTACTGCTGTGAGTTCGAGGCTGGCCTGAGCTACACAGTGAGCTCAGGACCAAAGTAGAAGCTCTGAACTACAAAGCAAGACCCTCTCTCTCCCCTCAAAACAAACAAACAAAAACCATAAACAAAACAAAATACCCTGTCTTGAAATAAATAAATTCTTAAAAAGTATGAAAGGCCTGGGAAGGTAGCTGAGTGTGAAGGCCGTAGGTTCAATCCCCATTACTGCCAATAAATAAATAAATGTCCCTTAGTAATTTAGACCAATTCTGTTTAGACAACAGGATAATGTCTAATGAGAGTAACATTTCCTATGAATATTCTCAACTCAATAAAATAAATGAAAAGACAAGACAAGACCTGGGCCAGGCATGGTGGTACATGCCTGCAACCCCAGCACTCAGGAGGCTGAGGTAGTAGAATCAGTGAAGAGTTCAAGGCCAGCCTAGGGTATATAAGTGAGTTCAAAGTCAGCCTGGAATATACAGTAAGACCCTGTCTCAACAAAACAAAACAAAAACAAAATAACTCCCTACTATTAGCATAGAGTTCTTATATAGACAATATGACACTGAATAAAAAACCCTTAGATTTTATCCATTTAGCATTGTAATAAAATCTGGTATTTGGAAGAAGTCAGGGGTTTGCAATGTTCATATTCTCTAGAAAGTACCTTTCCAGGGCGAAATTCTGGAAAAAGTTCTGTAACACTTGGCAACAATTTAGTGGCATCATGCTGCATAATCCCAGCCAAAGGTAAGGTCAGCTTTCCATCCTCAGATTCTGTCTGAGTTGCTTCCTGAGGTCCCATCTCAGATTCTGAGTCAGAAGAACTACTGAAGTCCACTTTCTCTGAGGCCAAAGAGGAAGGGGCAATGATGGAGGGCAAGATGATGCCTTCTCCATCTTCAGACACTGCAATAAGGAAGAGAAATCCCTTTGGCATGTAACTGTGAACATAATTCTTCATATTCAGCCAACACCCACTCTAAACTATATGCATGGTTTAATGGCAGGGGATATAGTCCCAAGCACCCAGTCTATTATTATGCAACCCAGAAAACTCTGCAAACTCATTATTTCCCACCATCCCCAACTCACCTTGTACCTGGTACCCTAGGGTTGTGATGAAAGAAAACAAACACTATTACTACATTTACTACTTTCCTTAAGCACCAAGTATCATACCCAACATTGTGACCAATAGCAAGATTATATACTTATCTATACCGGTAGGGGCCTTATCAGGTTCAGTTCTAAGAATTATGACTTGGTAATTCTTTTCAGGTCCACAGAATAACAAGGAGATTGCTTTGCATAAAATAGAATCTATATACCCAAAGTTAACAGTGGTATTTAGCCTGTAGACTAAAAAAGGAAATGGCTCAAATTTAGGTTAACACAACCTTTAAAATACAAGAGATCAAACTGGGAATGATGGCACACACTTATAATCCCAGCACTGGGGAGAAAGGAATCACTGTGAAATCAAAGGTCAGGCTGGGCTACAGAGTGAGTTCAACGCCAGCCTGAACTATGCAAGGGGAATCCATCTCAAAAAATCCTAACAAAAACACAGGAGACCAAAGACACTTTTCATCCCTCATCTTCAAGCCTAGGATACAGTAATTACTGTTATAGGGATAAGAATTGGTAAAATAGGGCCGGGGATTTAGCTCAGTGGTTCAGGCGCCTGTCTTGCAAGCGCAAGGGCCCAGGTTGATCCCCAGGTTTGATCCCGGTAACCACATACAATACTGGGTGTGGAGACTCACACCCAGCAGCAATTAGCACCACATACCACAGTGCCGGGCGTGGTGGCTCTCGTCTGTAATCCCAGCACTCGGGAGGCAGAGGCAGGAGGATTGCTGTGATGTGAGTTGGAGGCTGAGCTCAGGGCCGGCCTGAACTATAAAGCGGGACTCTGTCTCAAAAAAACCTTAAAAACAAAAAAAAAAAGAATTGGTAAGATACTCATTGATGATCTTACCAAACTCTGAAATTTCTAAATATGTGGGAGAACATACAATTTATACACATTTTAGTCTTTTTGTAAGTGGGTAGTTTCCAGATATGAGTATGCAGATTAGATGTATCAGAAATTCTTAGGGAACTGTAAGTTCTTGGGCTCACATCTTCTTGAACTGGCTCTTAGGAGTGAGAATCAGGTATCTCTATTTTTTTTTTTCTTTTGAGACAGGGTCTTGCTTTGTAGTTCAAGCTGGTCCTGAGCTTACTATGGAGCCCAGGCAAGCCTCAAACTCACAGCAATCCTCCTGCTTCTGCCTCCCAAGTGCTGGGATTACAGGTGTGACCCACCATGGCCCAGTACTGTGGTATGTGGTACTGACTGCTGGTGGGCGTGGTGAGTCACCAGCCCAGCACTGTGTTACATGGTTACCTGGGATCAAACTCGGGACCTTGCACTTGCAAGGTAGGCACTGGAACCAATGAGCTAAATCCCCGGCCCCAGGTATTTCTATTTTTTAGAGACTTGAGAAAATTCAGATGGGCAGTTGTATCTGAGAATCACTGACCTAAACTGCTCTCTCTTAAGCACATGTTAAAATACTATCACCAAATGTTTTACCTTTTTTTTTTTTTGCAGTACCAGGGATCAAACTTGGGACCTTACATTTACAGTGCAAGCACTCAAACCCCTGAATTAAATCCTCAGCCCTGTTTTTCCGGGTGTTTTTTGCAACAGGGTCTCACTTTGTAGTTCAGGCTGGTCCTGAACTCAGCCTTGAACTCAGCAATTCTCCTGCCTCTTGAGTGGTGGGATTACAGGAATGAGCCACCACACCCAGAATGTTTGTTTGTTTGTTTGTTTGTTTTAAGACAGAATCTCACTATGTAGTCTAGGCTGGCCTGGAACTAGCAGTGATTCTCTTCATTAGCTTCCCCAGTGATGGATGATAGGTGTGATTACATGTATGTGCCACGATACCGGAATGTTTTAAAAGTAAAACTTCTTATTGAAAGTCATCTGCAAAATAAACATGTTATCATGTTAGAAGAAAAAAAATAAAACTTCTTCTAATGCTAAAATGTGACACTGCTAAACAGACTATGCTAAATCTGCGACAATGCTAAAATCTGCACCAACTTAATTTTTTAATAGCCCCTTCTGTGGAGTGCCAAAGTCATGGACTTATGAATGAAAACTTTCTTCTTTGACAAAAATAGTATCTACTTACCATTAGTAATAACATCCTGATCTTTATCTTTCTTTATTGGTCCTGAGGGTGGAGGTGGGGGAGGCATCAACTTGCAATCAATGTCTTCACTGTCAGCATCATAGTCATCTTCATCATAATCTAATAAAACCAATAAGATGATTTCAGTATCGAGAATGTTACACAATGGCCTTGAGCTGCCTTGTCACTCAAGAATTTAAAGTACCACAGGAAGTATTGTCCATGTCCCTTAAAAATACAGAAGTACTGGGGGTCGGGGATTTGGCTCAGTGGTTCTGGTGCCTGTCTGGCAAGCGCAAGGGCCCAGGTTTGATCCTCGGTTAACCACATACAATACTAGGTGTGGAGACTCACGCCAGCAGCAATCAGTACCACATACCACAGTGCCGGGCGTGGTGGCTCACACCTGTCATCCCAGCACTCGGGAGGCAGAGGCAGGAGGATTGCTGTGATGTGAGTTTGAGGCTGAGCTCAGGGCCAGCCTGAACTACAAAGCGAGACCAAAAAAACACAAAAGAATACAGAAGTACCAGGCATGGTGGTGCAAACCTGTAATCCATTCCAGCACTTGAGGCAGGAGGAGTAGCACAAGTTCAAAGCTTGGACAACTTAGCAAGAGTCTATCTCAAATGCAAGAGCCTATTTCAATTTTTTTTTTTGAGACAGGGTCTCCCTTTGTAGTTCAGGCTGGCCCTGAGCTCAGCCTCAAACTCACATCACAGCGATCCTCCTGCCTCTGCCTCCCCAGTGCTGGGATTACAGGCGTGAGCCACCACACCTGGCACTGTGGTATGTGGTACTGACTGCTGCTGGTCCTGAGTCTCCACACCCAGGCCCTTGCACTTCCAAGACAGGTGCCGGCACCACTGAGCCAAATCCCTGGTCCCTCAATTTTTTTTTAAAAGGTTGTGGATATAGTTCACTGACAAAGCACCCTTGAGTTTGACTCCTAGTACTGGAAGAAAAAAAATACATAGAATATGTAGCTTCTGCCTTCAAAAAGGAATGACATGGGGCCTGGGATTTAGCTCAGTGGTTCTAGCACCTGCACTGGAAGCACAAGGTCCTGAGTTCGATCCCCAGTAACCACATACAACAACAAGGCTGAGTGTGGTGACTAATGTCCATCAGCAATCAGTACCACACACCACAGTGCTGGGCGTGGTGGCTCACTCCTGTATTCCCAGCACTCAGGAGGCAGAGGCAGGTTCAAGGCTTGCCTGGGCTACATAGTGAACTCAGGGCCAGCCTGAACTACACAGAGAGACCTTGTATCCAAACAAAGGGATGACATCATAGTATAGACAAATGCTCATGTCTCATACAGGATATGAAAGATTCCAAGAGCTTCCAAAAGTTGTTTGAAACCTTTGTTCCTTCTGAGAATATTCTAGTTTTTAAAAAAACATTTCATCCTACTCAATCTTATAATTGAATTAAACATTCTTCTGGTCAGTTTCCCCTACAGCTAGATTTTCTTCTCATCTCCCAAGTCTCAGACACACTTCTGTCTACTTTCTGCAGTTTGTTCTTCCTTTCACTACTCTAGTTATTAGCAACACTTAATACTCAGCCCTAAGACATTCTTTTATACTTGAAACACTCTTTTGTTCTCCTACATATCCCCTATTTACTTTCTAAAGAATCACCCTTACAGGCCGGGGATTTAGCTCAGTGGTTCCAGCCTCTGTCTTGCAAGCGAAGCACAAAGGCCCGGGTTTGATCCTTAGTAACCACATACAATACTGGGTGTGGAGACTCAGGACCAGCAGCAATCAGTACCACACACCACAGTGCCGGGCGTGGTGGCTCATGCCTGTAATCCCAGTACTTGAGAGGCAGAGGCAGGAGAATTGCTGTGATGTGAGTTTGAGGCTGAGCTTAGGGCCAGCCTGAACTATAAAGGGAGACCCTGTCTAAAAAAAAAAAAAAATAATAATAATAATCACCCTTACTAGTTTTAAATCCAAATCTATGTATTTGCCTTGACTCACCCACCTATATAATTCTACATTTCCTGCTGTCTTAAGAACCTACGCAGTCAGATATTCAACTATATCTTACAAAAACACTGAAATATCCTCCACCTCTTTTAACTTTCCTTTACCACCTCCAAACTCATTTTCTCAGCTTATGGATTTTTAGCCTGTTTTCATCAGTTTCTTAAACCTCAATATGTTTCCCAATCACCCATTAACAGTAGTCATTATAAGGAATTTCATTCACTGATCTCCTTTTATGTGCTGGGTATGTCTAGCTATTTTATATAGGACTCTCCCACTGATGATGCAAAATCAGAATTGTCCTGAGACACAGAAATTAAGTAATTTAGTAATATAGCTTTAAATAACAAAGTCAGAATTCAAGTCTGGTTTAACCACAATGCCTATACTCATTCCAACATGCTTCCTCACCCAGCCTTACTAATGCTTTATCACCAACTCTCAAATTTGACCCTGGCCATTATTTTCCACAAGTGTCACCCTACTCCAGGTCTTGATAAATTTTTATCTAGACACAAGGGGTCTCCAGGTAGGTCTGTCACTTTGCTCCTTAACTAAAACTGCTGAGTAACAAGTCACACTCTCTTAAAGCATCACAGAGGAAGGAAAGCTAATAAACATTTACAGCATATTTATCATCATACTGTATTACAAAGCTGCTTTCCTATCATTTGATAATGAACTTAACTTGCACAAAACGTTATTTTTCTTTTCTTTTTTGTTTCTTGAAACAGGGTCTCACTTTGTAGTTCAAGTCGGCCTTGAACTCAACTATGGAGTCTAGGCTGGCCTGAAATTTTCTATGATGCTCCTGCCTCAGCCTCCCATAATAATGGGATTATAGGAAGGTGCCACCACACTTGGCCTGCACAGACATTATTAATGAGGTAACTATTACAACATTTATTTTACACCAAAAAATAAAGATTATTTAGTTTGGGGGTTTTTTTGTTTGTTTTTGAGACAAAGTCTTACTATATATAGCTCATATTGGCCTGGAACTCATTAAGTAGCCCAGGCTGGCCTCAAACTTAAAGCAATCCTCCTGCTTCAGCCTCTCAAGTGTTAGGATTACAGGCACGAGCCACCATCCCTAGCTAAAGATTATTAAAAATGAAAAGTCCAAACTACAGAGGTTGTACAACTTGTTCAGGGTCATACTAAATAATGACTTGGGACTTGCCACTCCAAAGTTGATTTCTTTTCATTATACCACCATGCCTATTACTGAACAATCCATGTGGCTTAAAATTCTCTGTGGCTTGGGCTGGGGATTTAGCTCAGTGGATGGCGCCTGCCTTGTAAACTCAAGGATGCAATGGTAACCACATATAACAATTCCGGGCATGATCAGTACCACCTAACACAGTGTCAGGCGAGGTGGCTCACGCCTGTAATCCCATCACTCAGGAGGCAGGATTGCTGTGAGTTCAAGGCTGAGCTCAGCGCCTGAACTACAAAAGTGAGATCCTGTCTCAAAAAAAAAAAGGTGCCATTTTGTTTTGTTACTTAACAGTACACTATCCTTTTTGGGTTTTTTTTTGTAGTTTAGGCTGGCCCTGAGCTCACTATGTAACCCAGGCAAGCCTCGGAACTCACAGCAATCCTCCTGCCTTTCCCCCTTGAGTGATGGGATTATAGGCGTGAGCTACCACGCCCGGCATTGTGGCATGTGGTAAGATTGCTGGTGGGCATGAATCACCACCATGTTATTGTAGTATGTTGGTTATCAGGGATCAAACTTGGGCCTTTGTGCTTGCAAAGAAGGTGCCAGAACCTCTGAGCTAAATCCCTGGCTCCTATTTTCCATTATTTTCAAGGAAATTTGCTAACCGATTTCCCCCACATTATTTGCTGACTTCTCTCTCCAAACTTTTTGCAGCCTTTTTAAAAAGAGTATCACCATGTAATCTAGGTAGTCTTATACTTATAATCCTCCTGCTTCAACCTCCTGATTGCTGGGACTCTAGGCCTATGTCCCCTATGCCTGCCCTCTCCAAATCTTTAGATAAACCACTTCTTCAGAGCCAGGGATTTTGTTCAGTGGCCCTGCTGCAAGGTGCTGAATTCAATCCCTGGTACTGCAAAAAAAAAAAAAAAAAAAAAGACAAACCACTTCCCCAACCAAATGCTCAGCTGCTTCTCTGCTGAACTGTTTTACTTTCAAAATTTACCTCCATGAAACTTTTCCTAATGACCTCAGTTCATTCCAAGTTATTCCAAAGAAATACCTTTGTAAATTGAGCCATGAAAGGGGCATCAATGCCAGGCAATGAGGAAACTATAATGGTACCCCTAGAGGACAAAAGAACCTGATAACGAGCATCCCAAAATACTGAGATACTAACACCTGCAGCCACTATCCTTTTTCTAGAAGTTAACATAAGACACAATTAGGAATCACCCCTCTGTCCCCTTTCTTATTATCCTGGGTTAAAATAAATCAAACATGAAAATGACAACTTCAACTGAAAATCAGAGCTGCTGCCACTTCCTCTTTAACTATTTAACTTGGATGCTCAAAAATAACAGCTATGGGGCTATGAGGCTGGGGATTTAGCTCAGTGGTTCTGGTGCCTGCCTCGCAAGGGCAAGAGCCTGGTTCAATCCCAGTAACCACATACAACAATGCCAGGAGTGGAGACTCACACCCACCAGCAATCAGTACCACACATCACAGTGCTGGGTGTGGTGGCTCATGCCTATAATCCCAGAACTTGGGAGGCAGAGGCAAGAGGATTGCTGTGAGTTCAAGGCTGAGCTCAGGGCCAGCTTGAACTACAAAAGGGAAACCCTGTCTTAAAAAAAAAAAGAGGATCTGACAATAGTTCATTACAAAACTGATAAAATTCCACATTTAAAGTCCTTGTAGATAAAGCTTTCATCATCTATTGGGAAACTAAAAGTAAATCAACTGGGCACAGAGATGCATGCTTATTTTCTCAGCAGCTGGGAAGCTGAGGTAGGAGGATCACAAGTTTGAGTCTTACCTGAGCAATTTAGCAAGACCTTGTCCGAAAAATTAAAACATAAGGTCAAAAGCCTGGGATGGTGGTGTATGCCTGTAATCCCAGCCCTCAGGAGGCTGAGGCAGGAGGATGGCTCTGAGTTCAAGGCCAGCCTAAATTGTATAGCAAGACCCTATCCAAAAAAAAATAATAATAAATAAATAAAAGAAAACAACATTTCAAAATAAGTGAAATTAAAGCCTGAGTATTTTAAGGCTGCCCTAAAACAAAAGAACAGAGGTCATGTGGAACTAAACTGACAAAGGCATAGAAATCAAGAATGACAAAATACATAGAAACCAGACACCAAACAAAACTATAAAGAAAGAAAAAGACACCAAAGAATCACCTGTGTGGCAAAGCTGCATGTTTCCCATTGTCTGCTGATATCTTCGGCTTTCATCTTCTGCTACCTCGTTGATGTCTGAATAGTCCACAGCATCTTCTGTACTCCTGATCCATCCTATAAATAAAAATGGTGTAGGACTTGGGCTGGGGATTTAGCTCAGTGGTTCTGGCACCTGTCTTGCAAGCGCATGGACCCAGGTTCGATGCCCCAGTAACCACATAACAATACTGGGTGTGGAGACTCACGCCCAGCAGCAACCAGCACCATATACTACAGTGCCGGGCGTGGTGGCTCACGCCTGTCATCCCAGCACTCGGGAGGCAGAGGCAGGAGGATTGCTGTGATGTGAGTTGGAGGCTGAGCTCAGGGCCAGCCCCTGAACTACAAAGCGAGATCTTGTCTCAAAAAACCTAAAAAAAAAAAAATGGTGCCTAGAGCACTTGATAAAAAATGGTGTAGGACTCACAAGAGAAAGCAACTCTCACTCCTTCATATTATTCCTATTTAAAAGTCCACATGCAGTAGTAACTAGCCTCCCACCTTACTCCCCATGACCCAGGCTTCACCTTCTTCATTTAGCAAGGCACCATCAGTCCCGGCCAATTCTTCATTTGCTGTGAGTTCAGTGATCAGGCTGCCCAGGCCCAAAGCACCCAGGCCTGCCAAGTGCTTCTTACACTCCTGAAAAGAGGGACAACACGAGTATCAACTAAACCTTAAGTGTCCCACACAGGCTTACTTCACATATGGAAAATGACTGCAGTGCTAAAAGGAATGTTCATATTCAAGAACTATACAATAATAAATTTAACAGTTAATTCCTTGATTAGTCCATATTCAATCTCATGACCACACTCAACATAAGAAAAAATTACTCAAGGAATCAAGACTGAATGGAACAGCAGTTCTCTGAATAAAGGTAAATGAGTTCATGAAAAAACAAGCCCTAGTCTTTTTTGCTCTTTTTGTGTGTATTTGTTGCAGGGGAAGGGGAAATATTGGTCAGCAGCTTTATTCTGTGAAAAGTGAAGCGAAATTAAAGTAGGTGTCAGATGGGCGCAGGGAACTGTGTAGTAGATGTGTATGTATACACTGGATATACCGCCTAGGCCGTGCATGGGACCAGAGGTGGACCAAGCAGTGCTGTAGTCCCTTGCCCGTCTGTTTGGGGCCAGGACCCAAGGACTGTTGTGGATTCTGTTCAGCTCTCTGGTTCTACAGCCATCTCGGCCCAGGGGAGTAGTCATTAATAGTTTCGAGAATAAGCAATGGTTTGAAAACTTCACTGGGCTCAGCTATTGTGTCTACTGTCTGGCTAAGTAAAAGTGTCAGGTCTGCCCCTACCCACATCTGTGTCCGTACCTTAAGGCCCTGCCCACTGTTTTCCTTTTCTCCCTTTCCTTGGGCAGAACTAGGGCCTCTTACTTTTACATTACTTCCCAAATCTGAGTATGGTATCGGCTTTGTTCTGTTCATTGCGCTCTCACACTGAAAGCCGTACGTTTCCTAGTACCCTGTCCTATGCAGCGGTACCGCTATTCTACCTACTCTTAGCCACCCCGCCCCCCACCGCATCCCTTTCCCTTCCCCTCACATCGTCCAAGACGCTTTCCCCCTCCAGCTGCCCGGCTCCATTGATGTTGCCGAACAGGAAGCCGGTTAAAGAAAACGGGCCTCCGCCCGCAGAATCTTCATCGCTGTCCGTCTCAGACATAATCGCAGAAACACTACCGGTAGCAGTTTAAGGCGGCCACAAAGCATACACCGTTTCTCTCATAAAACGGAAATGTAACATCCGTCGCACAAAAGTGACACATGAAGCAGTGTTACACTACAGGATCCTAACCGGAAGTACGTAAAAAGTGAAATGGGGCGTAAACGGAAAGACCGGCTGCCCATGAGAAACTAGTATCTGGCAAACTACTTTACTAAACATTTTTAATTGGACTATAGGGATCAGGTTGTCTTGCGTAGACGTGTTATTTCTCCAATCAGAAGGAACGGCTGGTGTCCTGAGGTTCAGACTCGGAAACTTCTCCTTATCGCACTACAACAGTCTAGGAAAGTAAGAACTGTTTACTGTTCTCGCATGCCCTTCCTATGGCTTTGTCGCTACTTCCCAAAGGGAAACCTAAGTTTAAATTGTGAAAGAGGTCCCTAACTGTGCCAAAGGTACGGTCGTTGCAGACTGCTTTTTGTGAAGTGACATTTACTGTTAGTATAAGATTTTTCCTGGGGCCGAGGAGTTAACTCAGTGGTTCCAGCGCCTGTCTTGCAAGCGCAAGGGCCCGGGTTCGATTCCCCGGTAACCACATAACAATACTGGGTGTGGAGACCCACACCCAGCAGCAACCAGTACCACATACCACAGTGCCGGGCGTGGTGGTTCACGCCTGTAATCCCAGCACTCGGGAGGCAGAGGCAGGAGGATTGTGATGTGAGTTTGAGGCTGAGCTGAGGGCCAGCCTGAACCACAAAGCGAGACC
>PVIR01009725.1:0-52252 GCA_004026965.1 Petromus typicus | reverse complement strand
CATCTTTTCTCTGGTATGAGAAAATAAAGATGTAAATGAGTCCTAGCACTTTATGTTATATATTGTGAGACAGAAAATGCTCAATGTAAAATAGGGTGAAGGGGGAAAATGTTGAGATTGTAACAAAAACGTAAGGAAACAAATTTTATGTATAAGGGGGGGTGGTAGGGTGGGTAGGGTATGGGAAAAAATAAGAATTAAGTTGTGTCTTATACTGGTACAAATCCCCATTATGGAGTGCAATCATGATGTGTATATTTAATGTACCAATAAAGATAAAAAATTTTTTAAAAATAGAGTTGGAGCAAGAGCCTCTTATCTAGGGCTAGGTCTGCAGCAATATGGGGAAGGTATCACCGCTGTCCCAGGCTCCACTCCTCAATCCAAAGGCCTCCTTCAAAACAGACTGGTCCTGAGCCCAGAGCATCAGGTAGCTAGCATGTAGACTAACATGGAACATCCTCCCATTTGGTGCCCATCTTGAGCCAGAATTCTAGTGACGTTTTTGGTCTCACCTGACATAGAGGAAGGACCAAGGAGGATTCAGAGGCTCAATGGTTTATTGGCTTCTCTCTTGATCCAGACAATTCTGCACTTCAGAATGCTTGGGTTCAAACTCCTTATGATTTTTCAGGGCTGCTGGAAGGAGAAAGTATTGATTCTATTCTTTGAAAAGGTCAGCAGTGATCAGCTCTGACAGTCAGGCGGATGGCCTGTCCCCTTCCCCCTCATCTGGATGTGGTACCACATGCAAAAAAGGACAGAGGAAAAGCACAGAGGGGGGTGAGGAGGCAGAGTCCTTTGTTTCAGTGGTTCTGAAAACCTCTTTAAGCCCCATCAGTGAAAGTAGGCTTGTCTGGGATTGCAGTCTAGGAAAAGCAGTAAGAGTGAACTTGATCTTTTCTTTGTGCAGTTTCATTTTCCTTTTCCTCTATGTGCTCCTGCCTGGCAGCCTATCCTCCTGATAGTGACTCATTTTCCTCCAAAGAACCAATTAGGTTCCACGTAGCATCAGCAGACTCTCAGTGACACTGATTAACGTTCAGAACCTGTAGGATTGTTCAGACTAAGATGACTAGGACGGCATAAAGGAAGCCCCTCTGAGGTTTCACACAGTTGATTTGAGCTTGATGAGAAAAGTGCTGAGATCTTTCCTACTTCAATGAGGCCACAGGAGGATGAGCTGCCTGGAGGTCCCTCCCCTGAAATAGGCCATAGCTCTCCACAAATGGCAGACATGTTCTCAAACCAATCCAGCCATCCAAGGAAGGGGTCCATCTTGGGACCTCTGAAAAAGATGTGTCAATATGTATATGAAAGTGGTGGCACATCCCTCTAATCTCAGCTATAAGGGAGGCTGAGGCAGGACCACTGCAGGTTTGAGGCCAGCCTAGGCAACTTAATGAGACCTTGTCTCAAAAATAAAAATAAAAAGGAGAACCAGGGATTTAGTTCAGTGGTTCTGGCATCTGCCTCATACACATAAGGTCCCAAATTTGATCCTGGTAACCACATATACCACAATGCCAGGCGTGGTGGCTCACATCTGCTATCCCAGCACTAGGGAGGCAGAGGTAGGAGGATTGCTGTGATTTTGAGGCCAGCCTGAGTGACATAGTAAGCTCAGGGGTAGCCTGAACTACAAGCATGAGACCCTATCTCAAAAATAAACAAACAAAAAGGCCTAGGACTATATCTCAAAAATGTGGCACAAGTCCTTTGGTTCAATCTCCAGCACCACATTTTTAAAAAGGTAAGTATATATGTATAAGGATGTTTTTCTAAAGAAAATATTCAGAGCTTTCATCAGATTCTCCAAAATATTCATGATCAAAGGCAGGTGAAGAATGATTATTTTATACAGTTCTTTCAAAAATATAGTGCATCAAGCTCTCCACCTGACAGTGAATCAGCCTCCCAGCTGACAGAGCCATGGAAGGTACCCTGAAACATCAAGGGCTAGGATGAGGGGTGATATTTTAAGTAGACCTGTGAGTTACCTTAAGAATGTGAAGCTTCATTTGAAAGCAGTACCCATGGTCACTGACCCAGTGGGGCTTGCTGACCAGCAGAGAGGAGAACGAGTACCACACTCGTGTGAAGCAGGGGACTCCTCCATGGATGTCAGTCAGCTATCAACTACAGAACTCTGCCCAGATCCAAGTGCCACTGGATTTGAACCACCCTTGATATATTCAGAGCCATGAACCAACTTAGGTGAAGAACTTTCGTCAAATTCTGAAATCACAACATCAAACACAACAGAAATCAGAGCTACTGATGAGTAGGAGCCCCTCTACGAGGCACAACACTAAGTGCTTCAGGCACAAAATCCCATTAAATACTATCAGAAGCCCTGTGACACACCAACATCACCACTGTACAGATGAGGAATTTGAGATTCAGAGAGAAAATGTGTTAACAACCAAAAGATCAGTACGTGGAATGGTTGGATTTGAGCCAATGTCTGGGAGACTCAAAAGCCCCTGATTCGGGAACCAGGCAAAAGAAGAAATGAGGTTGGAACTGGAGAGGAGCTTGGAGAAAAGAACACCTGGAAACAAGACAGCAAAGGACTGGGTAAATGAATGCTGCAGAGAGAGCTGTGAACAATAAGGGAAGTTACTAGAAGGCAAATTCTAGTTATATAAATGATTTCTTTCACTCTTAGCAGCATCAGACAATAACTTAAGGTAACTGCCATGCTCAAACGCCCTTCAAAAAAATTTTCTCACTGACACCCCTGCTGAAAGAAGCTTTACACAAATTTAGCCAACATAACCATGATTTCTTCTTCAGGCTTTTTTTTCCAGAACTGATTGGACTATAGGTAGATTCCTGATCAGAGAAGTCAGCTATAGTCATAGTAGGAAAAACTCAGTGATTACAGTATTTTAGTTAAGGTACTGGTTACCTTAGCCATCTGGATGAACATATGTATGTACATATGTATGTATGTACTTATGTATGTATGTATGTATGTATGTATGTAGGCTGGCTCTGACCCAAAAGTCTTACTTCTCACTTGTGTAGAGTCCTTAATGATTGTGCCTGTCTAGCAGGTCTCTTCTGAGTAGTCCTGTAGGAACACAGACAGTCTCCACATGTGGTTTCCAAGGCCACTGTCCTATCTACAGCACACCAGCAAAAGTGGGGGAGATTGTAGAGGATGTAGGATTATAGATACTGAGGATGTTTTACGCCAGACTGGGAGTGGTACACATCCCTTCAGCCCATCTGTCATTGACTAGAACCCAATCATGTGGCTATACCTAACTGGTGGGCTGTGCTGCCTGGAAGAAGAGGCAATGTTTGGATGAACTTTAGCCTGCACTACAAGCAGAAAGAAGCAATGCTGCTCAGCAGAGTAGACTGCAACACTTTCTAGTCCTCTCACGTCTTCATAACTCTATCTCTGAGGCCCTTAATAGGGAAATATTTTCATTTTCTGAAACAATAGTCATCCTGAGAATTCACTTATCAAACAGAAAGTCAGCATGATCCAGGATCCCACTAAGTAATGAGACATATACATAGCCACATTGCTAGTTTTTCCCCAAGACTGTGGATAAATAGTTCCCACTAAGAGAAGGATCTCACATCTTCCTATTTGGTGGTTTTCTGGAATCCTCCCAAATGAACTGGTTTTATCTCCATGACTTCCTTCTCACCTCTTGGCTCCTGTTGACCACCACCACTTTGATTGTCACTGAAATTATGACAATATCTTTCTGCTATGTCAATAGTACAACATTCACATCACATGCCTGACTTGGTCTGGGCTTCTTATAGCCCTTAGGACAGTTCCTAATCCTACTTGTTTCTTGGAGCTTAATCCCCACTGGCCTCCAAAACCTTACCCTGCAGAGCCCACTGCATCACTCCAGATGTTAACAATATACTAGGTAGTCTGTGGAAGTGCCATCCCCAAGTCAGGTAAGGAGGGGTGCCCCAACCCCTCATGCCAACATCTCAAACCTTTCTTAGCTCTTCTCATGTCAGAACTGAAAGATATAGAATATCTTCATTGTTCTAACTGAAGTTTAAGGTGGAGAAATTAAGACACTAAGAAGTTAAAGGCTTCCCTAATACTAGAGGATGAAATAAATTAGATGAAATTTTTATACACCTGTCTGTTGCCATCTGGAAAAATAAAATCTTTTCCTTAATTTCAAGGACAGTTGAGGCAGGGGTGTGCACATGTGTTTCCACCTATGTGCTTTAACACCTATTGACACAGTCATCAAAGTCTCTCATGAAAGCAGAAAAGTTAGAGCTGTGAAAATAGAGTAATTTTCTGAAAGTACTGTTCTTTTCCTTTAAAATGTCTTCATTTGTGATATGTTCATTCTAATTTTGTAGCCCATGGTCATTTCCATAAATGCTATAACTTAGGCCCTAGCTTACCAAAGATCTCCCAGCTTGCCAAAGTGTTTCCAGTCTCTCCCAGCCCTTCCACCCCTCCCATACCCTGCTCTCCTCCCCTACCCCAGCCCAGCAGCCAGAGTTGTGTAATGCCCTCTTGGCAAAATCACAGAAGCAACTCAAAAGTCTGAGTCGGTGAGCAGTCCATGAGCGGGAATTGGCACAGCTTATCTCACATCTCTTCAGGTGATCTGACAGTAGCCACCAAGGGTCTGCCAAATACTCATTCAGCAAGTTTGTTCTCAGCCCAAAAATCAGGCAAAGGGCCAGAAATAGACAATGAGCACAAGGGTCTGCCCTTCTGGCCACCAGTTTCAACATTTTAAAATACCAGCTCTGAGTTATCACCTGCTTTCTTCCCAGACAAGAATGTTATCCAATCTATAAGATGCAGCAGGTTAGGAAAGCCAGACAGGACTGGCACATCCTTTCCAAGTAGATTCTCTGGGGTAGCTGATCCAGAGAATGGAAACATTTCTCTCTCATTTATTGTGCAGCTCTTATTTAAAGGGAAAGTGCCCAAATGGAATTGAGAGCATCTGGGCTTTTTAAGGGCATCTTTCCTTTCTGTGACACCAGGAGCTGCTCTCCATTTTTCCAAGCTCTGGAGAGAAACTCTGCTTGCCAACACTTGAGTGATTTCACCTCTAGCGTTTCCATGGTGATGCACATCCCTGAACAGCCTGGAGAAAAGGTGCAACTCCAAGTGGCAATGAATATGAAGGAAGCCCAGCAGCTCCCTGGGCTGAAGGGGAAGTGCTGGGGGTAGGGCAAGGGAGGGGACTTCCCTGGGGGATCTGAGCTGCATTGAGCACTGGAGCTACATGGCCTCTTCTTTCATGCAGCCTAAGGTAGGTTTCCCTCCTAGGTAAGATACCACAGCTGGCAGGAGCACCAAGTACTAATGAGGAAAGGAACCAACTATCCAGGAAATGTGCACTAAGTGATGCAGCATCCCCAGAGACCTGAAGTCTGTGGAACCTAATCCACTTTCCTGGCCTGGCCTATCCCAGGCCATCTGTGGGCTCCATTACATTGACCAAACTTCACTATAAATCAAGACCAAAACAAAAAATTTCCACAAGAAGCTAAGGCTCTATTATTGGGTATACACTTAAACAGAGGGTAAGGTTGAGAATATAGAGTCCCATGTCTTCCCTCAGACAATAGTTGTAATAAAACTGCCATTCACTGAGCACTTGTTACATGCCAGATGCAAAATGCATTACGTCCATTCACATAACTGATCTTCACAATAAAGTAACTATGTGGTAGGTAGTATTATCTCTATTTCAGATTAAGGAAGCAAGGATCAGAGAACTTAACTCAATTCTCCAGGTCACTCAGCAAGTTAGTAGTAAAGCCAAGATTTGGATTCAAAAGTCTCAATTTAGAGCCTTGTGTCAGGAATGCTGCAGGTAATTGTGCCTAAGGTTGGGAATGATCTAACTGGTTTTCAGAGCTCACATTTGTTCTGTTTTCCACAGTTTGCAATGATAATTATAGCTCCCAATTGTTCCACAACTTTTATGGGCCTAATATTTTCTATGTTTGATGTAGTCTAATTCACACAGAATTCTTGTGAGACAGGTATCATTTCATTTCAGGAAACTGAGGCCCTGAAAGATGAAATTTTCACAAAGTCAGATGAAAGTCAGATGCTATTTTTGAACAACATATTTATAGTTCCAAACCCAGAGTTTCTATACCTGCTGTGCTTTTCACATTATCTCATTTATCCATCACTGCCAGGTCCTGGGTTGAGTGACCAGCAATCCAATTTTAGGACAGAGACACCAAAGCCAAAGCTACTCCCCTTTTATGGCTGCCAGCCTGGCCACACTTAACAAACTCTTATACGTCACATATTCCCATATTATCCTTATTATTCCTTCTCTTTTTCACCAACTTTAATTGAATAATGTACCTAGCAGCAACAGGAACACACAATCAAAGCTCAGTGTTCCCCAGACATCCTTGAGAGGCAGGGCCTCATTAAATTCTCACAATAACCCCACAAGGATGGTCCTGGGATCACTCTCACTTATCACCAGGGAAAATGATATACAGCAGAGCTGAACAATCAGTCCACAGGTAACACAGCAGTGGGTATGGAATCCAGGATAATGGAGCCTGGGGAACACCCCACGCTAACATGATGTTGGAAAGAGAGGCTTTGCTCTGAAGAACCACTTGCTATGTAGACACTGAGAAGGGAAATATTTTTTGTGGGGCTTCAAATCAATTGTCAACAGAAAAGTTAGTACAGCAAAGGCCAGAAACAACTACAACAGAGAGTCCTTACCAACAGCCTCTACCATCCCCTCTGCAGAGCAGATCTCTGAGGCAGGCTCTTACTGATAACAGCAAGGCAGACTGATGCCAAATCCACAGGATCACAGAGTCAGCCTGCTTACCTGGAAGATTCAAAGCATATCAAATATGATTCTGTTTGAACTGTATCCTACTCATTGCCTGCACATATGTTGACAAGGCCAGTTGGACCCAATGCCATCATCTAATTAGCACATTCTAGCCTCAGCTCCCTGGGGCTAAAATGAAACAGACAAGATAAGATAAAACTTCTGGCCCCATTACTCTTGGGGTAGATGTCTAGAGGCACAGACAGTTGCTGGAAGAGGCATAATACACCTGTTTGGGCAGCTGACAGTGCCACCATCTCCAGGATACTTCAGAAAAGCTAAAGACTTAATACTATTCCATCAGGACAATGTCAGTGCACCGCTTTTCTGGGCCTGGCAGTGAGTCAAGCCTCAGAGTGTCAGAAATGAAAGACAGTCTCTTAACAATCTATCAGGAAATGCAGCCTGCTAACATGGCAACTGTAAAACAGTAAGATAAGGACCGTGATTGAGTAAAGAATAGGGAACAGCAATCACACAGCAGAAAGACATAGCACTCAGCTATGCAAATGTCAGGGGAGGCTTCCTGGAGGAGGTGATGTATTTACCAATTCTTCAGAATACATCAATGATTAGCAGAGAGGGCCCTATATTGAACAAATAAGGTATTGAGTGTGATTAGAACAGAAGGATGGGAGAATGTAGAAAAAGAGAGGGGGCTGTGCTTTGATATAACCATTTGCATTTCTAATATGTTCCAGGATAATTCTGACACCGCTGATCCAGAGATTGTACTTTGAGAACCATTTCCTAAAACATTTTGAGATGTTTGACTTTATTTTCAGCATTGGGGGACAGCTACTAAAAGGAATTTTGGCAGGAAATATACCAGGTCCATGCTTTCAGTCCATTTTGATAGTGGGTTCAAAAATGAGTTGAACAGGGCCAGGGATTTAGGCCCTGAATGGTTCCAGCACCTCCCTTGCAAGCGCAAGTTCTCCAGTTCAATCCCCAGTAACCACATACAACAGTGCTGGGTGTGGTGCTCACACCTGGAATGCCAGCACTCAGGAGGAAGAGGTAGGAGGATTGCAGTGAGTTTGAGGTTTGCCTGGGCTGCACAGTGAGCTCAGGGCCAGCCTGAACTACAAAGTGAGATCCTGTCTCAAAAAAAAAAAAAAATGAGTTGAACAAGGTGAGATTAGGTACAGTAAGACCAGTCAGGAAGTAAATTCAGCCAGAACAAAGGCAGTTCTAACAATCCAGTATCTCTCACAGTAACAGGCATATAACAATAATGTGGACTATGGGACATACTGTGGCTGGCAAGATAATAGAGAAATCACAGAGATTTAATCCTTAGTTGGATACCACTACCCAAGATAGACAATATAGAAGGATCATTTTTTTCAGTCATGGAATAAGAGATTGGGGTTAATGGGTTCTGTTTTTCATGTCTTGTTTGAAGCACTACAGGTCATCCAAACAGAGACAAGCTGAACAGACATATACAGACTTGCAGCATGGGGAGAAGCACGATTTGAGAGGAAGATTTGGATGCTGCCAGTGTGAATAACACTGGGGAGAATATGATGATGGTCAATAACAAAGGGTAAGTTAAGGGGAAGGGGACACTTAGACTAACACCTCTGAAATACTATTATTTAAGTTGCTAACAAGGAACAGTAGCAAAAAGGAGTACAAAGAATGTATCACTTCTTCCTGCAGAAGACAGAGCTATCATAACAAGAGTTTTACTGAGGAGCAACACATGAGAAAGGAACTAGGCAGAAACAGGATGGGGCAGGGAGTAGCCAGACTGCAAGGCACCTGACAGTCTCTACCAGCCAACAAGGAGCAGAGATTCCTGTGAGAGGGTCCTAGGGCAGTAAGAAATCATGAAACCTTCATGATCATTAGATAGAGCTACATAATAACATCAAGACTTTGACCTAAAGTTAAGGAGAATCATGAAAGACCCTCAATTAGGCAAGAATTTCCTTTTCAGAGGGGTCTGAGTGTTACATCTTTGTGTCTGTCCCCAAGGAGCAAGCACATAAACACTGTAATAAGATGCCAGAAAAGCCAAAGGAGAGGATATTGAAGGGAGTTCCTGACAATTTCCAAATCTTCCAGCAAGAGATAAATCACCAGTGCCCATTAGATTTACCTACAGAGCAATGAGACGAGCTTTGTCACCCAGGGACAGCTGCAAAAGAGATATGAAAACTCCAGTTGGAAGGTGCCATGAGGTAAGAATATGGATATAATGAGTAAAGATAATTCCTTCAAGAAGCTTAGCAGAAAAGAGAAAGAGTAGTAGAGAAAGAAAAGAATGAAAAGAAATGGAGGAGGTGAAAATAGAAAGGACTGGACGAGGAGGCAGTGGTTGATCCCACCCAATAGCCTTCCCTCCCATCAGGGCACCTGAGAGGACAGGGTGGGGGTGCTTTGCTGAGCAGTGAGCAGGGATGAGACCCAGGGCTAACATGGTACCCAGGGAGAGAATAGCAAAAATCTCATCCTGCAGAAAGACTCAGACCACTTTCTCTGTCATTGATCTACATTCAAGTCCTCTGCTCAGGCCCCCACCTTCATTCCCTGGAGGTCTCACTGAGCAGCACAATCATAAGTCATTGTCCTAATAGCTTTATTAGGAGAAAAAAGGCATTAAAACCCAGCTTAATGAAGCCAGGACTCAGAAGGCAGCAGGCAGCACACTCGTCATCTCACTTTCCCTGGCCTCCTGGGAGTCCACCAGAAAATGCGTGGTCTTCAAGACTGGGGTGATTAACCTCAGACAGAAGTAACTCAAACCACAAACATGTTGTGGGCTTGTTTTCTTCCTTAAAGGCTTTATAATAAGAGCAACTGTCTCACAGTAACATGTCATCACAGGCAAATAGTCAGGTTAGAGTGAGTGCCTAAAGCTTTCCTTCTCTCAAATCTCTGTCTTGATCAATAAAAGATCACAACGAGGCAACCAAGAGCTTAATTATTTACTATTTCTGTGCTTTCTTATAAAAGAAATTTTCTAAAGAAATCAAACTGCCTGTTCCTTGCCATATGGAGTCAATATCCTGTGCTGTACGAGGTGTTAATGAATTAATTAATCAACTAAAGGCTCTGAAGGTCTGTGGAGGTGGTGGATGCTCATCTCCCAAAAGGAACACTTTTAACTCATATTGGCAATCATTTTAAATTATTCTTTTCTAAAAATTCTAGATAATTTCTTAGCCATGTATTCATCAGATTGTGTGCATTTTCATGTCCATTATGCTAATAATGTCTTTCTATTTTATTTTTATGCCATTTCCACTTTATAAAACCAATTCCCAACTGTGAAAATGGGAAGATAGAAGTCAATAGAAGATGGAGCCTCTCCTCTTAACCAATCAGCTGCAAGCTCTTCCCTTGGTCCAAGCACTGGACTTTGCATTTCTGTGACTTCTTTTTTGCTTGAGTAAAGAGAACTAAAACAACAGTGGAAATCCAAAAAGTGAAAAGAAAAGAAACAGAACACCAGGTCCAAACTATTGCATAAACTAAATGATGAATCCTCAATGTAATATTAATACTAATGAAAAGTAAGAATAGTTTTAGGTCTTCTTGGTAGCAGTAAGGAATGTATAACAAGAGAGATACAGGGTAAGAGGAAAAATTAGGACTTGATTTTGAGGAAGAAGGGTGAAAATTTGGTCTTGAGGAGAAAGGGTTGAAATTTGCTGTCAAAGGAAACTACAAAACCTGATAGGAAGACTTTTTACAATATGAAACCATGACAGCACAGAGGGTTAGAGTCAGGCCAGAAACACTTAGACTGACAGAGTTTGTAGGACTCTCAACACTTCTAGAAGCATTAGTGAAAGAAGAGGGTAACTAATGGAGAAAGAATGGCTGGTCTAGAGACAGACAAGGGCTGAGGGGAGTGAGTGAGATGAGGCATGAAGGAGGCTACAATGTCCTCATTCCCTGGAATGCCATTTGTGAGGAATGGGAGTGATCAGAAAGTCAGTGTGTTTATTTGAAAACCACATTTTATTTGATGTTTACAAAGTAAAGTGCTGATCCAAACTGGGATTTGAAAAATCACCATGCCTCCTTATCAAGCCTGTGTCTATGATTGATCTGTAAACAGATGGTAAAAGCAATAGGAATATGATGAGCAGTGGGTGCGGTGTCTCTAGCCTAGCTAAGCCATGGGGTTAAGGGAACCAGGGGATGGGAAAACCAGAAATGGACATGGGATGCTGGCATGTGATGCTATGGGGTTTGTAATAGGTCAGTTTTCACACTCACTAATTCTCTGTCTCTTTCTCTTCTGTCTGTCTGTTTCTCTCTCTCTCTCTCTCTCTCTCTCTCTCTCTCTCTCTCCCTATGTGTGCGTTTGTTCGTGTGTGTGTGTGTGTGTGTGTGTGTGTGTGTGTGTGTGTGTCCACCCTTTGTTACTGTGGAGAAAAATAGGAAAACTGGAAGGGCAAAGTAGGACTTTAGTTGCCAGGGCTGAGAGATGTACTGTTGGCATTGCACATGAAATTCAGAATCTATTTTTCCATAGAAATTTTATGAAGATGGGAATTGAGCTCCATGGGGAGGGTAGATTGAATGTGAAAGCAACCAGGGAGACAACAGTACTCTAGTTTTACCATACACATGCTGTATGCCCTTGGGCTAATTAGCCAACCTACCTGAGTTTTGGATGCATTTTACAGAGCTCTTGTGAGAATTAAATCATTGAGATAACATAAAGATCATAATGAAAAGTCTGATATACAGAAGATAGTTAACAAGCTTGAGCTTTATTATTATGGTTAGTAAATAACAATGCTACAGCACATTGTGTATTGTGTGAGTTTTTGTGGGCCACACTTGGAACCCAACCACCATTGTTTGTATAAGAAAAAGCATTCTAAGTTCAAGCAACCCACTTAAAAAATTACATTCCCAAATTAATTTACAAATTGGGCACTATCTGTTCTTGTTTTTTGGCTTTTTTTTTTTCGTCCTTTGCAGAACTAAAATCACTGGATACATTTAAGCATGTAAAATGTATTATGTATAACTTGGTTGCTCATAAAATTATCATGTTTGATATATTTAGAGATGTAAAGAGGAGGGGTAAAAGATTTAGAAATATATGGGGGATTTATTTTCCTGTTTTCCTAGTTTGAAGAAGAAAAGGCAAAAAGCGTTAAGAAACAAAAAAGCATTAGGTCTCTTTCTAACACCAACCTAACCTGCATCCCCAGGTAAGTAATATCAACTAAGAATTCTGTAGTGTGAGACATTGTGTCCCCACAGAACCAGACAGATCAACAAATGAAGTTTGGCCTTTGTGAAGTGTGCTGTGCTGCCAAAGAGCCTAGGTCCTTGTCATTTCTCTGAAATTTCATTAACATCTTGCTCTAGTCCAAAAGAAGAGTGAATCTATCATTTGCTAGTTTGCCAGTTAAAATGTGTTCCCTTCTGAGCCATCTGGGTGGTCACAGAGGCTTGAGACACTTTGTCAAAGCAGAAAAACCACTCTGGGATCTACATGGGAACTTGAACTTGCAGACACCGGCTGTCTCTTAAGAAACATCTTCTCAAAGGAGAGCTAGGTGAGGTAAATGGAAAAGGGAAGTTAGGAGGGTGCCTGTATGTCAGCTCAGAATCTGTTTAGCTGCTTGTAACACAAAACACAACTCAAAAAGGCTTAGACAGTAAGGGCATTTATCTTCCATAGCATGAAGTTTGGAACTGGAATATATTCAGAACAATTTCATGGTTTGATCATGTCATCCATGACAGCTTGTTTCCACCCATCTTTGGCTCTTCCATCATCAGCATTTTGCCCTTTATCTTCAGGTTTTGGTTCTTATGGAGGTGAGTGTCTCCTGCAGCCCCGAGTGTCTCATCCTTACACAACAAGGGCAGGAGGCCTAGACAGAGAACTTCATTTTTTGTGCCTCTTTGTAAAAGGAGAAATATTCTCAAAAACATACCCCAACACAAACTTCCCTTCTAGTTTACTGCTAGGATAGCATAATATGTTTATTTCTAAAATAATCACTGAAATAAAAATGTAGTTGATATAATTGATCTGTGCTATACAGATTTAATTTTTGGGACAAGGAAAGACCCAGCACCTGACAGCAGGATGCCTGAGCAAAATTAATTCTATTACTAAGCATAGGGTATGGTATCATCCCCAAGTAATCCAAGCACATAAAAAGGCAGGGAAAGATAGCACTCCTCCTTGGAGCATAGCTCTTTCTATCCAATCCCTATGGAGAATTAAAACCCTTTCTTAATAGCTGACCCAAAGCAGGAGGTGAAAGAGAGAGAATTGAACCTCACAAGCCTGCCCCTGGTCCCTGGCCTTGTTTCCAAATGACCTCAAGGTCACATTCAGCTAGAAAGGTCTAGCTCCTGTGTTGTTCCAGGATGCATCACTTCCAACCCAAAATCCCAAGGGCTTTTAAGGACTGAAGGACAATATGTTTTTTTTTCCCTAAATGAAAATAAAAATGTAGTCATTTCAGGAGCATTCATTACCCTGAATGGATCAGAGCTGATGAATCTAGAGATGAGGCATTGGAGTATAACTACTTTCCCTTGATGGTTCTGATGTCACGGGCAGGAGCAGCTGTGGACTTCCAGGCATGCTACACGTGACTCTGATAAGCATCCCATTTAACACTAATTCATTAAGATGATATTCCATAATGTATTAGAGGATGCACTACATAATCCAAATGTGAAGGCAGTGAAGACTTCTTCTCTCTTGTACCTGCCACCACAAAGTGAAAGGGTGTCACTGACCTAATTAAAGGCAATGCGTCATTCACTTTAATAACCTCTGCCCTTTTGCCCATGATAATGTTCATTCTCATCCATGGAAGAGGAATTTATAAGAGCCTTTAGGTTCCAGTCTGCTATCACTTTTAGAAATCTTAATTAATCTCTGAGACAGTCATTCCTATTTCTTCAACATGGGCCCGGTTAATTAGGAGAAGATTGCTTAATGTTCTTACTTTAGATGTTCTACAAGTTTGTGAAAAGAGCCCCTCAGCACAAAAATTAAATCCGAGGTATACCATATGTAAAAGAATAAAAATGACATAATTTTAGATTCATTTTCTTTGTCATTTTATGTTAGTGTAACTTTATTTTAGGAGGCTAAGGATTATGTACAGGGGGGAAGAGCACCAAGAAGTCAATCATTAGTGGTCCTACTAATAAGGTGAAGAAACTAGAGGTGCTGTTTACACAGTACAACACAAGGGCACCAGAAATCCTTTCATATATCTCTACATGCTCTAAAATACTGTATCTATATTCCATATATGAAAGCCATTCCTTATAAAAATACACATAAGCTTCAATGAATATTCTCCAACAGAAGTAACATTACTAATTCGAATCAACTTTAACCATTAATGGGCTCTTACATGAAACATTTTCACTAAGGAAAAGGGGAACCTGGGAAAGAGAAAGAGACACAAAAACTGCTCAAAGAATAGAATAAGTTTTCCTGAATCCTCTCATAGCAGACTGATCAATCCTTAGCAAGACTGAAGAGAGATCCAACAAAACTACCTTTATTAAATAAAACATAAAGAAGTCAGGGCTAAGTCCTTTTCATATTAAGTGCTAACTTCCTGTAGCACCCCTGGGGACAAAGTGATCGTCTAAGACCCCACTGTTGCAGCAAGGCCCAGTGATTTTCCACCCCCTGGTTCCTACCACTACCACTGTTGCTGACCTGCTAGTCCAGGCCTTCTCTGATCTCTAATCACATACTCACTTGCATTCTTCACAGGATATGAACCAAAGATACAAAATTGGTTTCATCTCATGTACCATTTCTAACTGATAGGCAGTGACTGCTTGAAGTGTGTCAAGAAGTTAACTGAGATTTTACCCTTCTTAAAAGTTAATGAGTTAGTAGAAAACATAAGACTCTTGAGTCAGAGATGTAAGATCACTTATTACTCAAAACAATAGTAGCTAGAGTATCATCGTTTTTGCACCAATTCCCAAACCTCAATTCCCATGAGGTGACATGCCAGAAGCCCATCTAGATGACTGCTGCACACACAAGAGGCTGCATCACAGAGGAATAATCCTGAGCTCAGGGAATCCAAATCTTTTCTAACAGATTTAAGCAATGCTACTCTTTCTTTAGGGATGGAGCTATTCTAGGCTACAGGGAGATTTTATCTCCTAAGACTATCCAAACCTGTCATTTGCATAGAAGGAGACACCATCTTGCAAAGCAGTCTCTATTTAAGCATTCTTGGGAAGAGACCAAAACAAAGGTGCAATGAATGCCATACTCATGAGCTGAAATACAAGAGTCCTTCCAATAATATCTACTCCCCATTCTCAGCATCTTGTGATCTGGAAAATTGTCCAGGACTATACTACCCTGATGGCCACTCCAGTTAATCAGATCAGGGGAAGCTGAGGCCTAGTTCATTCAATTTGTCTCATGTGGCATCCAATAAAGCCCATTATCAACAAACTTCAAGTAAAATGACACGAGCAACTTTCAGTCTTGACCTGAATGAAGCCCAGTGCCCTCAGGGTTTATCTTAGAAAATTTTTCTCCTTGACTGCTTACACTGACTCTTGTTTTATATATAGTATGTGTTTGTGACATATAATGAATATATTTGTATGAGGAGTTGGTACATACACGTGTCGTACCTTAGTCCTGTTTACTTTCCCCTTCTCTTTCCTTTTGCTCTCCCTCTATTCCTAGGTCTTCCTCCCTTCTGAAAAACATCTAACTCCTAGTTTTTGCACTAATCTTTCAACTTGACCAGCTATTTATACGGATATAGCAGGTTATACTAATGATTGCACAGACACTGACTTGGTCAATGCAGAAGAAATATAAGGGAATTATGCGAACAAATAACTCTGGTCAACTGTGCTGGCACACTCTTGTGATCCTAGAACTCAAGAGGCCAAGGCAAGAGGATCACTGTATGTTCAAGGCCAGCCTAAACTATACAGTGAGTTGAAAGCTGCCCTGAACTATATAGTGGGACTTTGTCTCAAAAATAAATAAATAAATACCAATCCTGCCAATAACTTGAGGCTAATCTGAATGCCTCTTAGGACCAAAATAGTGACACCAAGTACTTAAACAAATACCAGGGACAGGTTTCATACCATCTTTTCTATTGTTTATTGCCCATAATAGAACTGCCTACAGGATACACATAAATAGCTTGTCAGTTATTCACTAGAAAGCTCCCCAGAGTGACCAGAGGTAGCTCACTGTGAAAATCACTGCAGTTGTCTAAGAGCTGCATTCTGTGCTGATGGCATCTTCTCAGACATTTCAGTGTCTCTTATGACAACTCCTACAGTGAAAGTCTCAGTGCAGTGAGATATTGAGCCACCTTTCTGATGAGGGGTGCTGAGAATGGAACATTTTTTCTTTGCTTATTCTCCTTCATCAGCTCTTTGAGGTAGATCTCTAAATCTTTCAAGGTTCATCAACCATCCCTGCTGAAAGAGATGTGATAATGTCACAGTCAGGGCCTTCTGATTTGTCAGCTATAGTAATCTGTTAGAGCTGATATAACAAAGTAGATTGGATGGGATATACAGCAGAAATTTATTTCTTATAGTTCTAAAAATCAGTGTGTCAGCAGGTTTGGTTTCTCCTGTGTCTTTCCCTTTGATGTGCAGGTGACCTCCTTTTCACTATATCCATATACAGCCTTTTGTGTGTATATATAGCCCTGGGGGTTCTTTCTCTTCTGATAAGGACACCATTCATACAGGTGGGTATTAGCACTCCAACCTTATGACCTCACTAAATCCATTTATCTCTGTTGTTGTTGTTGTTTGTTTATTTGTTTGGATATTACATTACTCTAAATTTCCTGTGCTACCCTTGAAATCCTCAAAATCTTCCTGCCTCAGCCCCTAAGTAGCTGAGATGACAGGCACAATCCATTGTACTCCTTTAATTCCTTCTCTAAAGGGTCCATCTCTAGATATAATAACATTTCTAGTTAGGGCTTCACCATATGTATTTTGAGGGAACACAATTCTTTCTAGAACACCAACCAACAGACACTATATGTATAGTGAGAGCTGTGAATATGAAATGTTAGAAACACATTCACTAAATTCTAGTCTATTCTGGAGAGTAAATGACACAACTTGGGGGTATACTACAAGCATACATTAGAGACTTTGTTGTGAAATGTGAAATTGTCTTAACATTCAGATGTCAGTGGTATGAAAAGAAACTGTTGGTAACATCCAAGACAGACCAGGTGACATCAGTCTGGACAATTAACACAAAAATTGAATTTGGTGCTTTTTTTTCTCCAGATCCAAGTAGATAGTGACCTGGGCACTTATAAGCAGTAGTAATAAAAGTTAAAGTCTCCACCTGTTATGTTTCCCCTCAAAGCCTCATGTGGTCAGAGGTGGGGCTTTTTGGAAGTGTCTGAAACTAGAATGAATGATGCTGGAATTGATTTATTGTACAATGCTAGGACTAAGGTTGCCCCACACCAGATGTGAATGCTACCTGCAATAAGGGTGGCTAGCCTAGATCAAATGTGAGGGACAGAAAGAGGACTGCTGTTGTTTCTTGCTACTTTACTGCTTTGTTGCCCTCCTGCCCTTTGCCTTCCATGAACTCTTCATCCTCTGTGATGCCCCTGTGCCATGCTACCCTGCACTGGAGCCAGCCAACTGTGAACTAAAACCTCTGCAAACTGTGAGCCAAAATGAACTTTTCTTCCTTTAACTTTGGGTACTGAGTATTTTGTCTCAGCAATGAGACAAAGTAACGAAGATGCCATCCTTTCTGACGTACCCCAGCATAAGCAAATGAGTACTGAATCTCTACTTTGAGAGACCTCAAGCTCAACTTTTATTATTGTTCTCCTCATATTATTCAACTTAGGGTAGACAGGAAGTAGGAGCTGGAGAGTACAAACAGACAGAACAGTTCAGTTATTAAATGAAGTTTTTCATTTACATTTGATTTTGTGCAACATGACAGTGGCTCATCATTAAGTAAAATGAATTTCCACTGTTTTCTCCTACCTAACACTGTTTATCAGGCCGAAGACCCTCACCATCAATGTCAGTTCTCGGTGCTGTTTAATTGAGCAGCTTTTTTTCACATTGCTCCTTTTGGGAGACATAGGATTTGCTCTCTTTTGCTGACTCATTTAAACTTGGCTTGCACACAGCCACATTCTTTGAGGAAGATACTTTAAACCATGGCATCTTCTATAGCAGGAGTCAGCAAATTGCAGCCCATGAAGCACTCCCGTCTTCTCTATACTTTTGTAAATAAGGTTTCATTGGAACAAAGCTAAATCCATTCATTTACATAATGCCTATGACTGCTTTTACACTATAGTGTCAGAGTTGAGTAGTTTCAACAGAGACAGCATGGCCTACCGAGCCTAAATTATTTACTATAAACACTTTACAGAGAAAGCTTCTTGATTGCCATGTTACACTATTACCAAGATAACACCCTTTAAGATTTTGCCCAATTTCAACAAAAGAGCTAGGAATTTAGTGGGAAAGTGGAGCTGTGCACAATAATTTATCTAGGTCTCTTCAGTTAGTTTCTCATTCTCCAGTGGGTCACTTCCATTAGCATTATAAACCTAACCAAGGAAGTTAGAGCCCAAATACCAGTACTGAAGTCTGTCTTTCTCAGAAAAATTGTCCCAAGAGAGCCAAAGTTCCCTTGTACTTGTGAAGCCAGAATTCTTCACACACATACAAAAAAAAAAAAAAAAAAAATTAGTAAGATAAAAGAAAGAAAGACATCTCTGAGATCTTTTATCCTTGCCTATATGGCATTTAAATTTGACATAAGAGATTATAATGATAAACTGAGCCACAAGTGTTTCAATTATTGTCATTCTTCTTTAATACACCCCCACATCATCTCCTAAATGTTCAGTAAAATTTTAATAATTTCTGCCCATTACAATCACAAACTTCCCTCTTTTCATCCTCAGGATAGGTATGCAACTCTTGTCTGACCAGAGTAGAACCCTATTCCCACCCATGCATATAGTTATTTCAGTGGAGCTTCTCAGGCTGATCACTGCATATTAGGTTTCCTGATTAGAAGAAAATTAACAACAATCAGGGCACAATTTAGGCTTCTGTCTTTGAATTTATTTCTTAGAACTCAGTCTATGACCACATCCCAATTTCCTTCTCATTAATGGGCAATAGAGGACCATTTACTATCCACTTGACCATACCATTTAGAGAACATATTTGCTACCTATTTCATGGGCATTCCCCAGCTGTCATTAGTAAGCTGATAAGATCTTCATCTGTTTTCTTCCAGAAAGTCTTGCTTCTGTCAACAACTCAGCCTCATCATCAAACTGTCAAGAAATGAGAAGTTCTGATATTTTACCCTATTTATAAACTACCTGAACCTGACATGTTTCATGGACCAGGATAAGATATAAAGGGCCAGTTACTACTTTCATCAGTAGCAGTAGCTAGATTATCATGTTTTTAAAAGCTCCTTGCTCCCCAATTCCTTCCAGGTGATGTGAAGAAAGCCAAGGGACACCAGAACATTTAATGAGATATGTTACAGAAGAATTTGATTTAGGGAACCTGATTCTTCCCTTTACTCAGAAGGGCAGTACTTCTATGATTGTTTGCTAAATAGTTAACTTTGAACAAACAGTTCAGAACAATGGCAGTGAGTGCATAAACCTAATAGAGCCCTGAAGAACTGTCTCCCAACAGAAGGCAGATCAAGATCTTCCTTCATTTAGCTTCAATGGGAAAAGATAGTATGGCCAACTAATGAATCCTGCCTCTGACACTGGAGAAAATACTTATAGCATTTATGGTACATGTTGTATATTACTTGATTAGTAACCAAAGGAGACATAAAACTATCAGAACTAATAAGAGAGCTCAGTAGTAATTATAAAATAAATGTATAAAAGTAGCTTTCCAACATGCCAGTAAGAACTAATTAGTTAGAAAATATAATGAAAAAAGATTACATTCAAAATACCATTAAAAAGTATGAACTATCCAGAGACAAAGTTAATAAGAAATATACAGGATGAAATAAAAAGGGCCATAAATTTTCACTAAGGAGATAAAAATAATAATTGAATCAGCTGAGAAATATCCCATGTTCTTGTGTAGGAGAATTCACTATCATAAAGATGTCAAATCTCCCCAAAATTCATCTACACAGTTAATATAGCTTTATTCCCAAAGATCTGAGTGTAGAGTTTAAGGAAGGATAGGATGATTACCCAAGGAGGTGCTTGCTTTGTTGATGGAATGCAGATCAGTGAGTATTGTATTCATCATCAGTTAGTCATCTTATCAAGTCTGTCAACTTCACCAACAAATTATTCATCAACTATTGCCTGTGACTCAGACACGGCATGAATGTCATATAGTCCCTTTATTATTTCACTAATAAAGTTTTACATCATGAAGCCTAAGGCCTTTATTAGAATCCTAATGCCAAAACATGAAGAAAAAGCCCTCACTTTTAAGGATTGCTTTGTTGGATTCTCCTATTGTATCTAAAGTCCCACAATTGATATTCACACAAGAGACAATATATGTATTGGAATAAAGAAGCAATAAAATTACAATTATGGTACCAGAACCAGTGAATCTCATACAGAGGTTCAATAAAAACCCTAAATATTGATAACATCCTCATAAGTGAAATAAATAGGTCACAGATGTGTAAATATCGAATCTTTTTTCTAGTATGAGAAAATAAAGATGTAAATGAATTCTAGAATGTATGTTATATATTGTGAAACAGAAAATACGCAAAGCAAAATGGGGTTAAGGGGGAAAAATAATGAGATTATAACAAAAAAGAAAGGAAACAAGGTTTATATAGAGAGAGGGTGGGGGTGATAGGGTGGGTACGGCTATGGGAAAAAATGAGAATTAAGTTGTGTCATATACTGGTACAAATTCTCATTGTTGAGTGCAATCATGATGTGTATATGTAGTGTACCAATAAAGATTTCAATTTTTTTAAATAAAGACCCTAAATAGCTTTTTGGTGCTCACCAAACTCTAGTTTGCCAGGATGATACTGTATAATATGTGCTTCTGCAGGCAAATAGTCCAGCTTTCCCTCTTACTCCATCTGTCTGGGTTGCTGAGTACTAACCCTGAATCCTGGGTTCATTTACTTCATGGTCTCTTCATGAAAGCATCTCATACTGTTACATCCACTGATTACGGATCTACTTCCCCAGCCCAACCAATCTCAGAGAATTTGCAACAGTAGGGAATGGACATAGTCAAGGCTGAGTCCCATGGGAAGGAGCTCTAAGGAACACTCGGGAGAAAAGGCTGAGAGGCATCCTCCCCAATATCCCAGCTTCCAGTCCAATGAGAACTTCCTTTTCTCCTCTTCCTGTCAGGACCTCCTCTCTATCCATCCCAGAACCTAATGAGATATACCACCAACAGATTGCCTACTGAGATTATGCCCTGCTTCTTCAAGCTAACTATGCAGTACTCCACTGAAGCCTCAGGACACACTAGAAACTCAAAGGAGCCTCTCAGGCACCTAACCTGGTAAGAAAGTTTGCACCATATCTGTTCAGAGTACTGTTCCAAGTTCAAGAATCTCATGTTGAAGGTGGCCTCAAAAATGAGATTCTCAAAAGAATCTTGCTCAAATCCATATTCCTTGAAGTCTCTGCTTTTTAAAGGTTTAGCACCAGATGGACATGTGGATTACTAGACAAAGCAATTATAGTCTCTATGAGCTCCCAAAGCCCCATGTTAAGAAAGATTCTGTCTTCTTCTACTAAAGGCCTTGCAAGTATAATTGCCCCCAAATGGAGACTCAAAGCTAAAATTCTGCATCTGAGAAGATTCAGTATCTTCTGGTTCCAGCAGGGGTGATCATGCAACAAAAGTTTGCACTGTGGGAGCTGAACTCTCCAGAGAGTGATTGATAGATCAGTATCCCACTGTGGTTCCCAGCAGGAAGGTCATTATTAAGAGAACCCATACTACTCAGAAGCACACAAGAGGCCAATTTGCAAGTTCTCCTCTGGGTGGGCACAGAATATGAGCCAGGGCAGCTGGGTGTTCTTTCAGAGAATTGCTTTCCAGCTCAAATTGCTTGATGAATTGTCTTTCTCTCCTGAAAGTATATTTCAGCTGGAGAACCAATATGGGTCATCTGAAGTTAGATCATGTCAGTTTTGACAGCATAAGTGGAAATGTTTCAATTTCTTAGCCTTCTGTATTCTTTTCTCTATAGTCCTTATCAAATGCTATTTCCATTGTGTAATTTCAGGTTAAATCTTCACACATTACTACCTGTTCTACATTGGTTGTATTTCCAGTGGTTGCTTCCTGGAACATCAGACAGCTATCTCCCGATGACAATGACTTATTACTTACTGCTCTAAGCCAGTGTATTTTTATTCCATAAATTCATTTTCCCAGAATGGCATTCCTTGACCTTGTTCTTTAAGGAAGCCTAGAAGATGATGAAAAAAAGACCTGGAACCAGACTCTGAAGACTTGGGAAGACAATTTCCTGGAAAAAGTTCCCTCCCTGCATTTCTAAAACAAATATTGAAATGTTTTGCCTGCCTATCTTATTTTTTAACTTCTTTATTTTGTTTTATTAGTATATGTTTTCTATACACACAATTTACAACCACCTTGGGAGTGTGTGCAAGTACATACTACAGCTTATTTCTCTTTTTTGAATCCTATTCTCCTTCCCTCCCCCCTCTCTCTCTCATCTAATTCCTCCACCTCAATTTACAATCTCATTGATATTATTAATGTTAGCTCATGTTATGGCATATAATGTTTACATTCATTAAGATTATTAGGATTTTGTGCATGGCATAACTTTATTATACTTATTTCTTCTTTTGTCTTCTTTGTTCCTCACCCTTCTTCCCTGAACCTCTTTCCTACTGCAAGAGATTCAACCCTTTGTCCTCTTTGATTCACCCTTTTATTATTCTGTTTGTACTTTCCTCACTGAAATGTGAGATACCATATGGTATTTAAACTTGTCTGGTTTTTTTCACTCAATATTATATTTTCCAGGTGTATCCATTTTTCTTACAAATGTTTTAAGTTTGTCATTTTTTATAGCCAAGTTGTATTCCATTATATATAGATACCACATTTTTTTAATCCAATCACCTGTTGATGTGTATACAGGGTGTTTCCAGGATTTAGTTATTAAGAGTTGTGCTGCTATAAACATTGGTATGTATTTACTACTGTAGTATAATGTCTTAAGCTCTTTGGAAAAGGTACCTAGAAGAGGGAGAGGTGGACCATATGGAATTCATAATTTCAGTTCTTTGAGAAATCTCCATAATGATTTCCATAAAAGTTGTACTAGTTTACATTCCCAGCAACAATATAGAGAAGTTCTCTTTTCACTACAGCCACACTAGCATTTGCTATTGCTTGATTACTTAATGACTGCATTGAGAAAGACAGAATTTTAGCACTCTTTTAATTTGTCTTTCTCTAATGGCCAGAGATGTTGAATATTGTTTCATATATTTCCTGATCATTTGTACGTCTTCTTCTGTGAAGTTTCTGTTCATTTATCCAGCCCATTTCTTATCTGGTTCTTTAATTTTAGTTGCCTTAATTTTTTGAGCTCTTTATATATTCTAAATATCATCAGTCCTCTGTCTGAGGAGTAGCTGTCAAAAAAAAATTTACCATTTTATAGGTTGTTTCTTCACTGTATTGACTGATTTTTTTTTCCAGACAGAGTCTTGCTTTGTAGTTCAGGCTGGCTCTGCTATGTAGCCCAGTTAAGCCCTGAACTCCCAGAAATCCTTCTGCCTTTGTCTCTCATGTGCTGGGATTACAGGCATGAGCCATCAAACCCAGCATAGTGGTACTGATTGCTGGTGGGCATCAGTCACCATGCCCAGTATTGTGTGTGGTTACCAGGGATCAAACTTGGGACCTTGTGCTTGCAAGGGAGGCACTGGAACCACTAAGCCAAATCCCTGGCCCCAACTTATTGATTCTTTTGCTGTACAAAAAGTTTTTAGTCTAATATAATCCCATTTGTTGATTCTTGACACTATTTCTCATGCAATTGAGGTTATGTTTAGAAAATCCTTTCCTACAACCTATGTCTTTAATTGTTTCATCTATTTTATCTTCCAATAGGTTTAATGTTTCTGCTTTAATGTTTAGACCTCTGATCCGTTTTGTTTTTAATTTAGTATATTATGACAAGGGTCTAGTTTCAATCTTCTGCAAGCAGATAACCACTTTTTCCACCAGTACTTATTGAATATTCTCTTTCCCCCAACATATGCTTTTGCTCCCTTTTTCAAATAGTTCAGTGTATCTGGGAATGTTTCTGTACCCTCATATCTATTCTACTGATTCACATATCTGTCTTTGTTACAGTGTTATGTCATTTGTATCACTACTGCTTTGTAATATAGCTTTAAGTCAGGTGTAGCAAGGCCTAATTTGCTCTTGTTGCTCAAAACTGCTCTTACCATTCTAGATCTCTTCCATATGAATTTGAGGATTGACTTCCCTAACTCTGTAAAGTCTGCCGTTGGCATTTTGATTGGGACTTCATTGCATCACTGAAACAGTTTTGGGAGTATGCCTATTTTTACAATATCATTTCTGCCTATTCAGGAGCATGGAATATCTTTCCATTTTTTTTTTCAGTATCCACTTCAGTATCCTTCTTCAGTATCCACTTTCTTTGTAGAGGTCTTTCACTTCTTGGTTAGGTTAATTCTTAGGTATTTGATTTTTTTAAAAGCTACTCTGAAGAGTATAGTTTTCATAATTTCTTTCTCATCCAGTTTATTATTGGTGTACACAAATGGTAATGATTTTTGTGTATTGATCCTGTACCTATTACACTGCTGAAACTGATTATTAATTCTGAAAGTTTTGGGTGGAGTTCTTTGGGTCTACTATGTAGAATATCTTGTCATCTGCAAATACAGTGGTACTTTGGTTCACAAATTTAATTTGTTCTATAGTTTTGGAAAAGATGACCACAGGTGGAAAAGATTTTTGTGGTTGTGTCTGTCACTTGATGGAGAGTTTGCAAACAAAAACAAAATTTTTCCAAATGCTTCTGCTTGGGAACCAAACTGATTGAAAACAAACCACTCATGAACTGAGATACTACTGAAAAGATGCTTAAAATTTTTTCTTCCTTATACATATCCCTTTTATTTCTTTCTTTTGCCTAATTGCTATGGCTAATGTTTCAAGTACTATGCTGAATAGAAGTGGTGATGGTGGACATCCTTGCTAGTTCCTGATTTTTAGAAGAATGCTTTTAGTATGATGCTGGCTGTTGGCTTATCATAGATAGCCTTTATTTTATTCAGTTATGGTACTTCTATACGTTTTTTTTCAGTCATTTTCAGGATCAAGTTTGGATTTTGTTGAGAGCCTTTTCTGCATCTATTGATATGCTCATGTGGGATTTTTTTAACTTTGCTCCTGTTATGTGATGTTTTACATTTATAGTCTTAGGTATGTTGAACCATGCTGACCTCTCTGTGATGAAACTGACTTGATCCTGTTGTATCAGCTTTTTGATAATATGCTGCATTTTATTTGCTAATATTTTTGAGGATTTTTGCATTTATATTTATAATGAAATTAGCCTATAGTTTTCTCTTTTTTAGTTGGATCTTTGCCTGGTTTTGGAATCAGAGTAATATTGGCTTCCATAAATGAATAAAGGAGCACTCTATTCCATTCCATTTCTTTGAAAACCTTAAAGAGAATTGATAATATAACATCTTTAAAGATTTTGTAGAATTCAGCAGTGAATCCACCAAATTCTGGAATTTTTTTAATTGGTAGATTCCTTATTACCATGTCAATTTCATTACTTGTTATCTAACTGTTAAGTATATTTATGTCTTCTTGAGTTAGTTATGATAATTTGTATGCATGTAGGAGTTTGTCTATTTCTTTAATTTTTGCTAGTTTGTTGTAATATAATTGTTTTTAAAGTAGTTACTATCTTCTAGAGTTTAATAGTGTCTGATTTCACTTTTTTCATTTTGAATTGCATTTATGCAACTATTTTTTTGCTTTCTCTTGGTAAATCTGACTAAGGGTTTATGTGTTTTATTTATCCTTTCAAAGAAGCAGCTCTTCAATTTCTTAAAGTTTTTTTTTACTTTTCTGTCTCAATTTCATTGATTTCTGCTTTCATCTTTATAATTTCCCTACTTAATTTCAATTTGGGGCTGTTTTGAGGCAGTTTCCTAAATACAAGTTTCTCATAAGGTTATTTATTTGAACTTGTTCTGTTTTCCTAATGTGAGCATTGATTCTGATAATTTTTTTAAAACTCCTTCCATAGCATCCCAGAGGTTTTGGTGAATAGTACATCCAATGTAATTAACTTCCATAAATTTTTTAATTTTTTCTTTGATTTCTTCTATGACTTATTGATTGTTTAGGAGTGTGTTGTTAATTTTCCAAGAGATTTTTGTCTTTTCTGAACTTTATTCTGTCACTGATTTCTATCTTTATTGCCCAGTTATCTGATAATATATATGGGGTTTTATATTTACTTAACAAGTTTTTGTGGATTAGTATGTGGTCTATTTTGGAAAAAGTACCATGTGCTAAAAAGAACATATTTTATTTTGTAGAGGGGTGGAATACCCTGTAAATATGTATTTGTATCTAAGGGTATGGTTCCCAAACAGAAAGAAATAAAGAAACATAGAATGCTAGAATCTCTCTCATTCTGCTCTACTGGGCCCCTCTACTTATTAGTTGTGAAACACTGGAAAAGTCACTTTTCCCGGTCTCATAATATAGATCAAAGTAGACTTTCCTGAAAATTACATAAAAGCCCTTGGACAGGGTATGATCTGCAGTACATGTCCAACAAACATTGGTTTCTTTGCGTACAAGATGGCATTCACAGGTAGTTTAAAAAAAAATGTTGCAGCTTCCTGTTATATAAGCACAAAAATTGTTACCTCTGGATCACAAAATTAAGTACTCTGATTCCTATAGATCTCTTTAGCATGTTCCAGTTTTTTATAACACAAACTTTTGTAAAATAGCAAGCAAAATACTGTGGGAGAAAGAATTTCTTCTTTTTTATGGGGAAGTATGGAGCTTTTAAAACTGACCTTGGCCTATCAAAATGCCAATGGTCTGTGATAGAGTGAGTGTGCTTTTGGGTAAGTGATAGGATTGTGAGGTCCTTAACTTCAATAAGTGGATTAATCCATTGATAAGATCATAATTTAATGGCATCATTGGGAGATGATGGAAGCAGAAGGTGAGACCTAGAAGAATGGAACGGGATGAGGGTTGTGACCTTGGATATTATTTATCACCCCTGACTTCTTCCTCTCTGATGTTTTCATGTTCTTTCCCCTCTCTACTTCCTGGCTACCATGAGATGAAAATTTTTCCTTTGCCACATGATGTTCTGCCTCACTTCAAGCCCAGAATAATGGAGCTAGCAGGATGTATGCTAAAACTTCTGAAACCACAGCCAAAATAAATCTTCTGTTAAATTATTTTTCCTAAGTATTTTGTCACAGCAATGGAAAGCTGACTCACATCGTTTGGAATTGTTCTATCCTGGTTTATTTTGATTCTGTCTGATTTGATTTCTAGTTGCACACACTGAAATTCCCTCCGAGAATACTGTGCATTCTTATTTAGAGCAATGTGCTTTGTACAAATAGGAAACCAAGGTTCGGAGTTCCATAACTTATTTCTGAAAATTTCTAGTACTAGTGGCCATTTATTTAATGGTGCCTCCTGTTTCCCTGTTCGTTCCTACAATATCTCTGATCCTCACAACAACATTATAAGATAGATGTGATTTTCCCACCATCAAGACAACTGAGACACTTTGGGGCTAGTAACTTCCCAAAGAGGATTTAAATGCCAGTCACTTTCAGTGAGCTTCAAGGAAATGTTATTAAAAATTGACAAATATAAACAGTGTAGGGGCAGGTCTTTAAGGATAAAACAGAGGCAAGCACAATGTAATACCAGGACTTGAGAGACTGGGCTACATGAATAATGAATTCATGAACAATATAACCAGGCTCTGAACAACCAAAAAATAAAAATAAATAAATAAACCAAAAAAAGCATCCACATGAGGAGAAAAGAAGAGCTAGACATCATATAATATATTTGTTCTGATTATTATTGCTGCAAAATAAAACAAAACAAATTTACTACCTTGAGATGATGATCATTTTATTATGCTTATATCTTTTGTGGGTCCGTATTTTAGAAAGATCAAAGCAGAGATGGCTTGTCTATGCTGCTTCATACTGGAGCCTCCTCACCAGTGAAGGCAACTCATGGCAGGGCCTCCTCAGGCATTTCCTCTTACATCTGCTGTTGACATTGGCTGCTGCTAAGGGTCCCAACTTGGGCTGTCAGCCAGACCACCTACACAATTTTACCATGCCATGTGGCCTGTATTTCCTCAAAACATGGCAGTCTCTGAGAGTTTGACAATTTGTGTGAACATGCAGGTCCTCACATGGACAACACAAGTACTACCAAGTATGTTTTGGCTGAGCCTCAGAAATCACACAGTGCCATTTCCAGCATGTTGTACTTGTTACAGACCAGAGCCCAACCTGTTTTAAGGGACAAGGACATAGACTTCACCCTCAATTAAAAGAATTTGCACCTATTTAAGATAAAAGCCAACAATGAGTGGATACAGTGGAATACTATTTGGACCTAAAACATAAGGAAATTGTATCATTTGTAGCAACATGGATACTATATAAAATTAGCCAGGCAGACAAAAAAGTAAGGAAACAAATTTTATGTATATAGGGGGGTGGTAGGGTGGGTAGGGCTATGGGAAAAAATGAGAATTAAGTTGTGTCTTATACTGGTACAAATCCCCATTATGGAGTGCAATCATGATGTGTATATGTAATGTGCCAATAAAGATTAAATAAATAAATAAATAATAAAATAAAATAAAATTAGCCAGGCAGAAGAAGATGAATACTGCACAGTCTCAGTTACACATAGGCTATAAGATATCAAACTCATTGAAATGGCCTCTTCCCCAGATGCAGGATCATTGGGAAACCACACAGAAATATCACTTCATAGTGTAGACCCAAATACCCTGCAAGAGACAAGGCTCACAGAAAAATTTCTTAAGACTTACAAATTTCCATCTACAGCAAAAAGAGAGTAAAATGGTATTACCAGAGGCTGAACTGCATGGAGAGAGATTGGTCAAAGGACACAAGCGCTTAAGAGGAATCAGCTCAAGAGCTCCACTGTACATTATAGTGACCATGGTTAATAGTAACATAGAGTATACTTGGAAATTGCTTGGAGAAGATTTTATCACAAAAATGAGTATACAAGGGAATGTACACCTAGAATAACTTGTTAGTTATTTCATAATGTATATATACATCAAAACATTATATTATGCACCATAAATATGTACAATTTTTACTCACCAATCAAAAGTTAAAATATGATAAAACCCTACTGCTTCTTGTCTACATTTTTCTAGATGATATATTGACTGATCCAAGTTTACTGAAGACCTGAAGTAGGGGCAGAGTGCAGGGATTCACATAAAGGGGGGCCCAAAGACACACACAAATTTCACTTTTTAAAGAAGTGTTGATTTGGAAAATCAGAGTTTAAAAATTCTCCATAACTAACAACAAACAAGAGAGAGCTGACCAAGGTTGAGTTAAAACCTACTCATGTGCCATATTCAAAGAAAGCCTTCTTCAGCAATTTAATAATGTAAACAAGATGCAGGGTCAGGGAGGGTTTGTCTATAACCTACTTAGGAAAAACTGTTCTTAAGAACTTTAGCACTTTAATCACTTTAATTGTTTCCATGCCAATTAATTGGCACTGCTAATTATAAATGAGTTATCTGTTCATTAAAGCAGGCTTAGAGGAATGTCAGCTCAAAAGCACTTAGCAGTTAGTGTGGATTGTTGTGTTATCTGCAAGTAAAAACTGCATTTCTTTAAAACTGTCTATATTACAAGCAAAAAAGTATGTAATTTATTTTCACTGGTTCTCATTCATTCCACTAGGCTGATAAGATTTTAAGAAAAAAAAAAACACTCAAAATATGAGTGGCAGAAAGGCAAATCAAATGAAATAGTCAGCTAACTTTCTAGTGGCCTTGAATAAAGAAAGGTTACAGACTACTCGTGCCCGTTCGATTGCCTTCAGCCCGGACCACCTCCCTCTTTCTTCCTCTACGGTAGGACCACTGGGAAACCACACAGGAATATCACTTTGTAGTCTAGAACCAAATATCCTGAAAAGGACAGAGTTCACACAAGGAGGATTTCTTAAAACCTAGCAGTTTTCAACTGCAGCTGGCATCTTGAAAGCCAGCACAGCAAACCTCACTGGTGTTTGAACTTGAACTTCTTGACATTAATTAATTCATGTTTGTCATTGGAGTCCAGTCTGTTCTTTCCAACTGAGGAAGTAGACCTGATATCTGTTTTTGTGTCTCTAAGAAACTGTCTGAAATGAGATTGGGAATTTGGACTCCCCTCAGCACACAGCTGGGAGCAACGCTGGGGAGGCTATGTACACTTGGGTTAATTCTGACATGTTGCTATGTCTCTATAAATGCACATCAAGCAAATGAATGAATAGCTACATTCATTTAAAGGAGATTTCTGGGAAGTAAAAAAATAAGTGTAGAATCTTCTATGTTAAGACATAAAATATAAAATAGTTCCTGTGATCTGACAGTGGCTTGCAGGCCAGTCCCACACACAGGCCTTGAGACAGGGACATGTATGGCATATATAAGGGGCACCAGAAGGTGAATGTGGCTGGGATGAGGTGGGAGGGTAGCGTGAGATGAGATCAAAAAAGTGACAGACACATAGAAAAACTTCTAGGTCAGTAAAAGGACTACCATCAGAAGTGAGAGGATATGTTGATCAACTTTTCCATTGTTGGTAAGAAATAGCTGACATACACAACTTAAAGGAAGAAATGTCATTATTCTCATGATTTCAGAGGTTTCAGCACATGGTTTGCTGGTTCTATTGTGGCTCTGAGTTGAGGCAAAACATCATGGCAGAAGGACATGATAGAGCAAAGTTATTCAGTTTATGGCAGCCAGGAAGCAGAGCACAATGAAAGAGCACCAGAGAGGAAGGGGCCAAGGACCAGATATAGGAACCAAAGCCATGTGCCTATGAGCCATACATACATACTAAAAAGTGTGCTTTACTAATCTCTCAAGCCAATCAAGTTGGCAACCAAAACTGACTTCCACAGAGGGCTTTTAAAACTTTGTGGAGGAGAAAATGAATACTTTAGAAAATTGGGTAATCTTTACCATGTCCTACACAAGGTTTTACGTAACAGAGGAATGTGATCTCTGGGAAGAAGAGAGAGACAAGTAGGAAGGTTACTGCAACAACTTGCGTGCTTGTGTCAGCGTGGTAATAGTGAAAGTGAAGTGGTCAGAGAGGTGGTCAGATTCTGAACAGATTTTTCAGGAAGACATTAGAGTTTACTGATGAAAGAAGTACTGGGTTAACTACTGTTCTCTTCCCCAAAATGCATATCCTTCCTGAAACCACAAAATATGACCTCTGGAAATAGAGTCATTGCAAATGTACCTAATTAATATGAAGTTATTCTGGAGTAAGGTAGAGCCTAAATTCAACATGAAAAGGTTCTTCTAAGACTAGAAGACACACAGAAACAGAAGAAGCCATGTGTTATGGTTTATATATAGATGCCCTCTAACACTGAAGCTTCCTGTAATCATAGGTGGGGCTTTTGACAGGTGATTGGATTACAGGAGCACAATAATCATCAAGAGATTAGTCCACTGATGAGTTTATACCTAACTTGCTGTTAAAAATGGGATCTGGTCAGAAGACATGGGTCACTAGGGTGTGGCCAGGAAGGGTTCATCTCTTCCCAGCTCTTTGTTCTCTCTCTCTCTCTCTCTCTCTCTCTCTCTCTCTGCCTCTTTGTCTCTCTCTTTCCCTGTGTCTAGATTTGTCTCTTTCTGTGTGTGTGTGTGTCTCTCTGTGTCTGTCTCTGTCTCTCTCTCTCTCTCCCCTTCCTTCCTGTGGTCTTATCTTGAGCTACTTCTCTACCATGTGTCTCTCACATGATGTTAGTAAAGACAAACTAAGCCAAAATGTTTCCTCCTCTAAGTTGCAGGGTGCCAGGTATTGCCTCTCAGCAACAAAAAAGCACTGAAGACACCATCCAAAGATACAGAAACACAGAGGAAGATGCCATGTAGGAATAGATGCAAACATTAGAGTTATACGGCCTCAAATGAAACAAAAACAAGAACTGCCGGTAACAGAAAGTAACAAGGAGGCCTGATTCTCATATTTACCATATCACTTCTAAAGAGGAACTAACCTTACCAACACTTGGATTGCCTGTTTCAATCCACCTCAACACTTTTATTGTAAGTTCTTTATATAATCATGTTCCTTTGTTTTATCAATTTATTTTAGCCATAATTATATAACTATAAAATATTATTATGTTATAAATTCTTCATCTTCATCACACCTTAAGATCCAGTAGAGCAAAAGCCATGTCACTTTGAATGCCTATTGAGCATTAAAACTCAAAAAACACAGAGTAAGTGTTCAAGGAGTGAATGACTGAGTGAATGAAGACTACTCTTCATAATTATGGCACTGGAAGAACTGATTCCAATGAACAGCATTCTAATAGACTGAGGCAAAAGCAAACCCATGTGGAAATGTTTTGAGCTGTGTTTATAGCTGAGGTTAAAAGTTTGAGGAATTTAAATAGAATCTTAAGCAGTACTATCTTGGCAGTGAGTTCCATATCCATAAACTGATAAGCTCTTGAAAGAAACAGCATTGTCTTGATTATCTATTGCTGTCAAGAAAATTACTCCAAAATAGAGTGACTTAGAACATCCTTCTTATTTCATTTTTATTGGGTTATATGGTTAAGAATAGTTTAACTGAGCTATTAATCTCTGATTGACACATTTTTAGCTCTGGCAGCTGAAGTAAAGGCTCTCCTTCCAAGATAGTTTCTTTATTCATCTGTCTGGTACCTCTGGCTCCTCTACAGAGTCACATCCTTCAAGTCTTCTGCACACTGCTTGGTCTCCTCATAGGATAATGACTTTAGGGTAATCAGTACATTCCTTGCATGCTGACTCAAGGCTCCAAGAAACTACAAATTGAAAGACTCCATCTTTTTCTATAACAAGTCTGGAAAATTTCTCACCTTTTTTTTTTTTTTTTTTGAGACAGGGACTCATTTATAGTTTAGCCTGGAACTCCCTGCAATCCGCCTGCCTCTGCCTCCCAAATACTGGGATTACAGGTGTGAGCCACCACACCCAGCACAGTGGTATGCGGTACTGATTTCTGGTGGGGTGAGTCTCCACACCCAGCATTGTTGTATGTGGTTACCAGGGATTGAACTCAGAACTTGTGCTTGCAAATCAGGCACCAGAACCACTGAGCTAAACCCCCAGCCCTCATCAGTTTTAATCTACCATAGTACTGAGGCTGAGCAACGTGATATGCTATCTTAAAAAAAAAAGAAGGAAACTACAGACGTTCTCCCCTGGTAGCATTTTTTTTTTGTTCTTTTTTTTCCTTTTTGAAAATAATTCAAAGCCCTCTTTTAAAAAAATAGTTCAAGTAGGTTAAATGCTAACATCTTAACCAATCTCACTTACACTCATCAATAAAATGAAAAGCAGTGATGTAAACCAACTCTTGGGTGTTTGATGTCTTGGGATTTTAAAGGTATGCTTTGAATATAATCCCAATGTAAACAATCCCATTTGCATAAGCCACAGTTAGTATAGCCTCTTCTCTTTGTTCTCTGAATGTGTATACCCACACTCAGTCCTCTGCCCTCCCTTCTGATTGCTCTGCCCTCTTTTTAAATGATGGATTTAATTGTTCTCCAGCTTCCAGAGCCATTGATCCCCTAGACCCAGATCAGCTGCTAGGCATTACCACTGAAATGTATCTCCAAATGTGTCTCCATTATTTCCCCAAAGCCTATCCAGCCACTTGACTTATCACTCTCATTTTTCTTATCATTGTGTTTGAAAACCCTGAGGTGTTATGTTGAGAGTATGTGCCTTCTATCTACATTCTCTTAAAAAAAATTAGTCTCTAGGTTATGTAAGACTTAATATGCTACATCTCAAAACCACCTTAGGGCTGGGGATTTTGCTCACTTGCCTTGGAAGCACAAGGTCCAAGTTCAATCCCCAATACCAAAAAAACCAAAACAAAAATCATCTCACTCACTCCTTTTTCCACTTCCTCTGCTCTTACAGAGACTTATTTCCATGCTCTTAAATAAGTCACTAAATGTAAAAAGGCTTCCTTCCATTCTGTACTCCTTTAGATTTCTGGCACATTAACAGCCCTTCTGGTTTAGAAATTGTAGCTAAATTTTACTCTTTTACTATTAATTATAAATATATAATATGATTACTTAGCAAAGTAAATATATCTCCCCTTTATGAGTAATAAAAAGACCTTAAAGACCTTGAACTTCCAATCACCTCCCTCTCTTCCTAGTTGTTACTTTGGCGTAGTAATTTAGTTGTCTGGGTGGCTTTTATATTCCCTTAATTGATTTTTTTTTTTTTTTGGACAGGGTCTTGCTTTGCACGTCTAGCTGGTCCTGAACTCACCCTCCAACTCACAGCATCTTCCTGCCTCTGCCTCCTGAGTGCTGGGATTACAAGCGTGAACCACCACACCCGGCATTGCAGTATGTGTTATTGATGGCTGATAGGCGTGAGTCACCATGCCCAGAACTGTTGCAGGTGGTTTGATCTGGAGATTGAACCCAGGACCCTACAATTGCAAAGCAGGTGCTGGAACCACTGAGCTAAATCCCTGGATATTATTTTTATTTATTTAGTCAACAGAAATTTAGACTTATCTCTGTTGTGGTTTGTGTCTAGATGTCCCCCCAGTGCCTCATGTGGTTTTTTTAAAGGTAGCTGAGACTGGAATGTGTGATGCTGGGGTTAGGGGATGTGATTACTAAACCACTACATGTGAACGATAGGGCACTGCATGTGAACGATTGGCACTGCCCTAATCTCAGTAATATGAATAAGATAAAAGGGGCAGAGAGATGCTGTTAAACTTTTTTGTTATTTTTGTTACTTTGAGAGTGTCATGTTGTTTCTCTGCAATGCTTGTTTGCCAATACAGACTTAAGGCCAGCCAATTTTAAACTCAAACTTCTATAAACTGTAAGTGAAATAAACCTTTTCTCCTTTTGAGTGTCAGGTATTTTGTCTCAGCAATGAGAGAAAAGTAACTAACACAAACGCAATCTCCATATTTAAGCTTCTTTTATTGTTCTTTCTTGGGTTCAGATTTAAACTTTATAAATGGGTCTTTCTTATATCAGAGGTTATCAAGTGCATTACTTAGAGATGTTTTTAAAATCCCAATACATATTCTGTACCTAAGATGAAGTAAATATAAATCTCTAACGGTATCAGAATTTTTTAACTCTCCTCTGATAATTCCAATGTGCAGCCATGGTTTCACACTTTAATCCTAGAAAATTTTTAGCAAAAGTTTCTTAGCAGTCAATCCTCTACCTTGTTTTTGTCTGAAAATGTATTCACCTTCATTATAGAATTATGGTGTAACTAGACAGAAAATTTTAGGTGAACAATTACTTTCTTTCAGTATATTGAAGATACTGTTCCCACTTCTGGTTTCTGTGATATGTATACTGCTTTCTGGCTTTTTCTTTGCCTTTAAAGTTTTCAAGTTTATTTAAGAAATGTATACAGATGGAATTTATTTTACTTGAAAATTTAAATGTGTAAAATATACTGTATATTCTAAATCTGAGGATTGTGTGTTTTAATATTTTGGAAAGTTCTGAAGACATTATGTTTCCTAATACAACTTTCATCTGCATATTTCATATTCTACTGTCCAAGCATCATTTTTTTTTTTGAGACAGGGTCTCACCTTGTAGTTCAGGCTGGCCCTGAGTCCTCAGCCTCTAACTCACATCACAGCAATCCTCCTGCCTCTACCTCCTGAGTGCTAGGATGACAGGCATGAGCCACCACGTCCAGCATTGTGGTATGTGGTACTGATTGCTGCTGGGCATGAGTCTCCACACCCAGTATTGTATGTGGTTACTGGGGAATCGAACCCAGGCCCTTGTGCTTGCAAGACAGGTGCTGGAACCTCTAAACTAAATCCCCAGCCCTCCATGTATCTTAATCTTCCTTTCATATTTCCTCTTTGTATTTTCTTTTTTTATTTTATTGTGAAATAGTTGCATTTTATATACATATCATGATCACACTAAACACTGACAATTTGAACCAGTATATGACATGACTTGATTCTCATTTTTTCCCATTCCCCCACCCACGCTACCCTTCTTTGTATTTTCTACACAGCTTTCAGTTCATTTGCTTATTCTTCATCTGACTGATAACTTTATAGACTATACTTTTATCATATATTTTTAACCTTTCTTTTGTGTCTCTACTGTATCCAGTAATTCTAAAGATTTAGAGACTTAATTCTTTATAGCTCTACTGACTTTCATATGTGGTAGATTGCTTCCTTGTATATGTTGTAACTGTGGACTGTGAGCTCAAGCTTCACAGAGTTTTTATTGCAGGAATTTTGTGCACTCAAGACTTAAGACAGGTCCTTCCTGAGTCTGCTAAATAGTTACCAGTCTGAAAACAATTCTATGCTAGCTCCTTCACTTGAATTTCTTGGATCATGGAAGTAAGTATAAAAGAATTATGTATATATATTCTCATAAGATATGTTTCCCCTAGGCAACCCACCTAAGCACCTTATATTATTTGAAGGGTTTTTTTTGTTTGTCTGGGTGGTTGATTGGTTGATAGGTTTTGCTTTGCTTTATTCTTTGGCAATGGGTGAATATTTTCAAATACAATTTCACTGAAGGTACCACCCTTGAGAGATTATATGGGGAAAGGAACCTCAGTCTAAATACCTTCCTGCAGGAATACTCAAGACTCCACTTCCTATTCTTTGTGAAATAAATCAAAGCCATCTGATTAACACTGACAACCTTTCCTGTGTTACCTACAGTTCATGCATCCTTGTACTCTAATTTTTGTCTTCTTCAAACTGTGGTTCTTAGATCTTTCTTTTCAAACTTTCTGCAATCCATTTACAATGATACTAATTTCATCTTATTCAGTACTCAAAGCTACCATTTGTTTTTGTTTTATTTTGATACTTTCAGAGTAATTATAATAACTTGCTATAAATAAAAATTCCCATGGCTATTTTCTCTAGCTTATTTGAAGAATAGATTGTAATTTGCATTGTGATTCACATTTTTGGACAAATGAAGTTTTAGTTGATTTTTAAATAAATAAATAAAAACACTTATTTACAAGAATTTCCTTTTTCAAAGCAAAAAGGAGGAAAGATAGAAGGGAGAAAAGATGGAAGGAAGGAAAGAGGGCAAGGGAGAATTTAGTTTTAGTCTGGACACAAAAATATCCTTTTCAAGCTTTGTATAATAATGGCTTTGTATAAGAAGAAAATTTGTGAACTTTCTTCCTACATTTTATTCTTGAATAATCAAATCAAGTATTCTTTGTACCAGTGGTGGTGAAGTCAGTCACAAAATTAAGGTAACAGAACATTCTTTGGGAAGAGACTTTGGTATTAAAGATCATAAAATTGGGCAGGGGTGTGTTTTGTTAATAAACCACCATTAATAACTAGCCGCAAATTTAATTTTATATTCTTGATAAGATATAAATCTATACAGACTTAATTTGCCTTCAATTTCATAATTTATTCAGTGAAGCATCAGAAATATGGATGAAAAGTAACAAGGGAAAAGTAGAGATATGGGATAAAATCATGTTTTTGCAGTAAAAAGCTGTGGTGTTCAGCGACTCAAATTATTTCTACCACAAATAAATGTGGCTCAATGAAGGATAAGAAATATTTTTTAGCTACTGAAAGCCTTCTTTGGATCATTGGTAGCTCTCACCTCACCTTTCCACTTTCTTATACCTCACTACTGCCATGTCCTCTCTATTTGTACGACCATCTACACAGCTCCAAATTCTATAGGGCTCCCATTTTATTTCTCTTGATCTATTTTTAAAAGCTAGTCCTGCCACTAAATTAGCAACCAAGATAAATTACTCAAAGGATTGTGGAATTTTACCCTACCCAACCCTTAAAAGCATAGCACAGTTAATTACCTATGACTGTCTTTGTGACAGAAAGTCAAGTTTTTATGCCTGTCTTGGGTCTCCATGGTTGCCTATATGTTTGGTTAAGGCTCAAATCCATGTGAATACTTACAGATTACTGTCCTGGTCACAGTTATCACTATTGTCAATGTTGATATTATTGAAACACATGCTTTCTGATGCAATTTTGAGTTCTCTAGATAATTCTGGGAATTATTATTATTGTGATGGTTATTATTTTGATATATGAGAAAGCTGCATCTCAGACAGAATTAGTTATTCAAGCAACATCACACAGATCATAAATAATAGCCTATAGAGCACTTTGTAAACTATTCTGGACAGATACATTTTTTAAAGTATTCCTATGGTGTAGACAAATTAGAAAGATTTATCCTTCCTCAAGATGGATACAGCTCTATGGGCACACCTTGATCAAGGGTACTCAAGGATGTCAGCCTCTGCTTGTGTCCTCTGTAGGAAGCCTTTGTGGCTTATACATTCTGCACAATTATATGTTCAAATTCCCAAGTCTCTGCCCCTAAACTCCATATTTCCAGGGTCTGTGACTAGCCAGTGATGATAATTTATTTGTGTTTGTTCCTCAAATAGTTAAGATTTTCCTCTTTCCTCTCAGTTACTTCCACAAAACGTGAAATTTTTCTTTGTGGAAGGTTTAAATTGCCTAAGCTTTGGCGTATGATGCTTGACTCTAGTCATTCATCCTTCTCCACTGTGTAAGAGGCCCCACACTCTGCATTCTTCTCTCTTCTTGATTCCAAGAGCCAATTTGGTGATGAGTGAGGACAGTATAAGATACAGCACCAGCCTTCACCAGCACAGTGCTAAGTTTTAGCATCATTATTACAACTAAGCAAACCAAGTCTCCTTTCTTTATAGTACAAACAGTGACAACATGGCTGCACAACTTCAGCCCTAAACAAATGCTTGCTAACAGAAATCCTGACAAATTGCAAAGCATAAGCAGCCATCGCAGGCACCAGGGTAATAATTTATTTTTAATGCCATGCTGTCTTTAACAGTGCAATTTCCTCCAGGGTGTTTGCTTTGAGACTGCAAGATAATTACATCTCAGAAACCAGGCTAATTACAGTTAACAGCCTGAAAACCAAAGGAACCCTTCCTTCTCCCTCTCGTACCTTTTTTTTTCCACTAGAATATTACACACATTCCAGTTAAAACATGCAGCATCATTTAGGAAACCAATTTGACTGCCACTTAGAGGTTCATTCTCCCCTCCTCGTTGCACGTGTATAACTTGCAGTGATGTGTATCAGAAAGACCCGATAACACAACCTCAGTGATCTGAATAAATAATGGTGTTGTGGAAAGGAAACAATGGCAGCAATTTTCCAATGAAGACGATAGTCTAAATATTTGTAGAGGAAAACCAGAGTACAAGTGTGCATTTGTGCTGCAAAAGTGAGATTAGCTATACTTTAGAAATCTTTTAGAGTAAGTAATCCACCAGTTTGGGTCATTTACAAAATTAAGGGATGTGAAAAGTCATCTCGTAAGTTTTCCTTAGCTGTAAATATCTCAAATGCAAACCAATTTGTACTGGTCATCAAAGCTTCAAAAATGGCAATTCTATGACTTGTCATTCATTCCAAAAACACCTCTTATCCCCTCAGAGGCATTATGCATGGGACCTAGAATATGAAAATAGATTTTTCTGGTGCTTTATCATTCATCAGAAAGCCCTCCCTGTACAAAATGTACAAAATCCAATTATGCTGCATTCAAGAAACACATCTAATTCAAAAAGAAGTCCATAGACTAAAATTGAAAGGATGGAAAACAATTTTCCATGAGACAAGAACCCACAAAAAAACAAAAGTAGTCATCCCACTTGCAGAAAAGTAGATTTCAAAGCAAAACTGATTAAAAGCAGCAAAGTAGATCACTACATCCTTATAAAGGGAACAATCCAAGAGAAAAAGATTACATTCAAGAATATATATGCATCAAATACTAGTGCACCCAACTATACAAAATAAATATTAATGAGCATGGAAAGTGAAATAAGCACCAGCATGGGGGACCACAATACTCCCCTATTACAAATAGATAGATCAACTAGACAAAAAAAACAACAATGAGGGCCGGGGATTTGGCTCAGTGGTTCTGGCGCCTGTCTTGCAAGCGCAAGGGCCGGGGTTCGATCCCCAGTAGCCACATACCGTACTTGGTGTGGAGACTCATGCCCAGCAGCAACCAGCATCACATACCACAGTGCTGGGCATGGTGGCTCACACCTGTAATCCCAGCACTTGGGAGGCAGAGACAGGAGGATTGCTGTGATGTGAGTTTGAGGCTGAGCTCAGGGCCAGCCTAAACTACAAAAGCAAGACCCTGTCTCAAAAAAAAAAAAAATTAAAATTAAAAATTAAAAAAAAATAAATAAACAACAATGAAATACTAGAGCAGAACCAAACTTTTGAATGAATGAACTTAATAGATATCTGCAGAGTATTCCATGCAAAAAATCAGATTGCATGTTCTTCTCAGCAGCACATGGTCTTTCTCCAAAACAGAACACATACTAGCTCATAAAACATGTCTAAGTAAATTCAAATGAAGTTATCCCCTGTATATTATCAGACCATAATACAATGAAATTAGAGATCAATAGCAAAAGGAGCCGTAAGAACCTCACAAAACATGAATATTAAACATCACCCTACTGGACAACCAACAGGTTACAGAAAGAAATTAGATAGCTACAATTTAATGATTATATCAGTACAACAAATAGGAATCTATGGAACACAGTGAAAGCAGTGCTACAAGGGAAATTCATAGCAGTAAATACAAAGAAAATAAAGAAAGCTCAAATAAAAAATCTAATGCTGAACTTCAAGCTCTTAAAAAAAAAAAGAGCAAGACAACACCAAGCTTATACAAGAGAAGAAATCATAAGGATGAGTACAGTAGTTAATGCAACGGAAAGTAAGAAGCAATATTTTAAAAATCAATGAATCAGAGTCGGTTCTTAGAAAGAACAAATAAAATTTACAAATCCTTAACCAACCTTATCAAAAAGAGGAAAGAGAAGGCACAAATTCATGCAATAGAAAGGAAAAGTGGTGAGTGACAGTAGACTCAGTAAAAATCCACAGGATAATCAATATTTACTTCAAGAACAAGTACTCCACTATAATAGAAAACACAGAAGAAATGGAGATGCCTAAGCATACATGAATTACCAAAGTTGAACAATGAAGATACAAAACTTCTAAACACCCCAATATCAATCTGTGAAATTTAGAATGTATCTTTAAAATACCTGTTAATAGAGAAAGTTCTAATCCTGATGACTTCACTGATGAATTCTGCAAGAAATTTGGGGAAGAGTCAACACCACTACTTCTCAAATTCTTTAATTAAATTGAAAGGACAGGATACTCCCAAATTCATTACTGGAAGCAAACATTACTTTGATTCCAAAAAAGAGAAAGACCCAACCAAAAAAGAGAATTACAAGTCAATATCTCTAATTAACATAGGTGCAAAAATCAATAAGACACTAGCAAGCAGAATACAGAGGATCACCAAGAAGATTATACACCTTAACCAAGTTGGATTAATCCCAGGAATGCAATAATGGTTCAATACATGTAAATCAATAAATGTAATACACTATATTAACAGATTCAAAGATAAAAACCATATTGTCATCTCATTAGATGCAGAAAAACAATCTGACAGAATCTAACACCCATTCGTGATTAAAACCCTACACAAAATTGGAATAGATGATCTTTATCTCAAACTGATAAAAGCTATTTATGAAAAACCAACAGCCAGCATCATACTAAATGGCCCAAGTCTGAAATCTTTCATGCTAAAATCAGGAACAATACAGGGCTGTCCTCTCTTACCATTCCTGCTCAATATTGTTCTGGAAGCATTAGTCACAGGAATTAGACAAGAGAAAAAAACAAAATGAATTAAAGATAAGAAAGGAAGAAGTTAAACTTCATTATTTGCTGATGATATGATACTCTATATATAAAAGATCCTAAAAACTTAGCCAAAAAATGCTAGACTTAATCATCAGGTTTAGTAGCATAGTTGGATACAACAGAAATGCTCAAAAATCAATAGCCTTTGTATACATGGACTTACTGAAAGAGAAATCAGAAAATCAATTCCTTTCACAATAGCATCCAAAAAATGAAATATCTAGGAATCAATGTAACAAAGAAGGTGAAAGACCTCTACTCTGAAAACTACAGCATAATGAAAAGGGAGGATATCAGAAAATGGAAAGACATCTCTTGTTCTTGAGTAGGAACAACCAGTATTGTCAAAGTGACTATACTGCCAAAACTACTATATAAATTCAATGCAATCTTAATTGAAATCCCAACAGCATATTTCACAGAGCTAGGAAAAATAATCGAAAAATTTATTTGGAACCACAAGAAACCTAGAATAGCAAAAGCAATTCTAGACAATGAGGACATGGCTGGGTGTATCACAACCCTCAACTTGAAACTATACTGCAATCTTGAATCTTGTGATTTAAAAACAAAAACAAACAAACAAACAAAAACCACCATGGTACTGGCAGAGAAACAGACCAAAAGATCAGTGGAACAGATTAGAAGATCCAGAAACAACTCCAGATACACTAATGCACTTCATCTTTGACAAAGGAGCCAAATACCTTCACTGGAAGAAAGATAGCTTCTTTAATAAATGGCACTGGAAAAACTGGGTTTCAGCTTGCCAAAGACTAAACCTACACCTACATCTTTCACTATGCGCTAAACTCAAATCAAAGTGGATTAGAGATCTAAATTTTAAAACAAAAACACTAAACCTGTTGGAAGATAAGATACAGAGAAATATTGAAAGCACTGGCATAGGGAAATACTTTAGAACAAAATCTCAGTAGTATGGGGACCAGCAGAAAGAATCAACACCTAGGATCTCATCTTATTAAAAAGATTCTTCACAGAAGACAAACCACCAACAGAGCAAAAAGACAACCTATAATGTGGAAAAACTTTAACAGCTGTGTCTCAGATAAAAGACTACTATGAAGAATATGTAAAGAAATTTTAAAAACCAGAACTCCCCCAAATTTAAAGATCTAATTCAAAAGTGGGCATCTGAAGTGAAGATACTTTTCAAATGAAGAAGTAAAAGCAGCAATGAAACATGAAAAATTATCCAACATTACTTGTCATTCAAGAGATACAGATGAGAGCAACCCTTATGTATATAGGGGGTATAGGAGTTTAAGGGAAGGCAGGGGCATGGGAAGAAATATAAATCAAGATATAGGATATACGGGTACAAATTCTCAATGATGAAAGATCATAATATATACCTAAAATGTACCAATAAACTCAATGAAAAAAAGAGAGCCATGGAAGCCAAACATCACAACTAGCTGTGGCTCAATTAGGCATCTCTTAGGAGGTAAAGATTATATTTTATTTTGTCTATTTGTGGAAAACAGGAAGCTGTATTAGAGAAGCGAAAATAATCCAGCATTCTGAGTTTTCACATAAAATTAATTTCTGTTCCTGTAGTTCCTCCAGAACTTGTGTACCTGACATGATAGTTTGAGACATAACCTTACTAAAACCAATCTTCTCTGTCAGTCTTCTGCAAAACACCAGTGGCTTTTCTTCTATCTAGATCTTACTCAGAAAAGCAACATATTGGTCCTTCCATTACCCTCTTTGCTAGAGGCTCCTAGTAGCTAATATAAAATTTGCATGCAAATGATATTTCTCATAGTAACAACTCTTTAGCAACACTGCCTGACTTTATCCCTTCTTTTTAAAAAAACACTTCAATAAGTGCTCCCCATGGGAAATTGAATGCCATCCTTTTTATTTCTGTTTCCCTAGTCTTCTTATTTATTAGTCCTCTCCTGAAAGAGGAGGATTTGCTAGTCTTGATTAATCAGGACCTCAGTAGAACCATTCACTTGACAGGGTTTCCCTGCTTTCACAGTTAGCACTGAAGCACATACATGCAACATTCTTCTTTCTTTTATTCCCCACATCAAGGAGGTGCTACTACTATAAGTGCTCAGCTTTTCTCTTCTACTCCAAGGGCTGCCTGAGAAATACTCCCAAAGTCCCTCTGAAGATGAGCTACTTTTCTTTACTTTGTTCCTCTTTGCAAGCATTCCTGAGCATGATGGGCCTAAGATTAAGGTTAAGATCCTAGGTTTAAGATTATAGGATGCTGCAGAGGTGAGACCTACTTTATCCTCAAATCTAACCAAGGTTTTCTACCTATTTTTATTACAAAGTCTTCAATTGGATTTTCCGGCTGCTTGTCAGTTTTACTGTTCTTCATTATAAATTTAATTTCCCCAGGAAAACTGGGGAAATAGAAAATCTATGGAGGAAATGATTTGAGAAGTTAAATGGGCAACTGAGGGATATAATTCCTCCACAACTTCATGATGCCTGGGCATATTTCTAGAGAAGTGAAACTGGCTTTTGCTATTGACTAGGTTTTTCTTATGAGGAGCCACTGATTGGAACTGACTAGCAAAGGATCATGTAGTTTTGAGAATGTTCACACCCAAGGAGTTGTTCTGGTCCCCATCACACACACTATGTGGTTCTGATTCCCAGACATACTCCCTCATCAAATGAGAGAAGAAACTCACTAGAGTCCATTGTGGTTAGAGATAAATATCTGAAATGAACGTGGTGGATAAAGTGACATAATAGATGTTTTGGGCTGCTTCCTTCATAATTTTCATTTCTTTTTAATTGATTTTATTGATACATTTTATAAGTACATTATGATCAAATTCAACATTGAGGGTTTGTAGAAGACACATCATGATTCTCATTTTTTACAATTCCCTTACCCACCCATCAACTTCCTGCCCCCTATGTACACATAAGGTCTGTTTCCTTTTTTACATCCAATTTTATTCTTTCTTTCTTTTTTTGTCCTTAACTAAATCTTTTATTAAAGCTTTATAATTTTTATATTTTTATTTTGAATGGATTTTATTGGCACATTATATATACATATCATGATCACACTAAACTTGGAAAATTTGTACCAGTATATGACACAACTTAATTATCATTATTTCCCATTCCCCTAAAAACACACCCATCCTTTATCTACATAAGCTTTGTTTCCTTTTTTATAAACAATTTTTTCCTTTTCCCTCGTTGCTTACTCTTACCCCTCATTTTCCTTTGAATATTTTCTATAACATAATATCTATCATACACTCTAAAACTCATTTAATATCTTCAGTTTCTCATACCAGAGAAAAGATGTAATATTTATATATCTGTGATCTATTTATTTCACTTAGGAGTAGGTTCTTAAGATACACCTGTTTGAGTATAACGGACCCAAACTTATTATTCCTTACAGCAGAGTAATACTCCATGTTATTACACACACATACACACACACACACATCTTGTTTATCTACTCTCCAGTTAATGAACATTTTGTTTCCCAGACTTAGCTATCACAAACTGAGCTGCTATAAACATGGGTGCACATATGTTGCTGTGAATGAACCTTTTAATTCTTTCAGGTATATACCTAGCAGGGGAATAGCAAGGTCAAATGGGACCTCTAATCCTAGCTTTTTGAGGATCTCCACACTGATCTCCACAGCAGTTGCACCAGTCTACACTCCCACCAACAGTGGAAAAGGGTTCCTTTTACACCACAGCCTCATCAGTATTTATTGTTGGTAAATTTCAAGATAGCAGCCATTCTTTGTGGAGTGAAATGAAACCTCAGTGTTGTTTTTATCTGCATCTCTCAAATGATGATTGATGTTGAACATTTCTTCATATGTTTCATCATTGCTTTTACTTCTTCCTCTGAAAAGCGTTCATTTCAGATGCCCATTTGGATTGGGTCTTTAAATTGGGGAGAGCTGATTTTTTTTAAGATCTTTATATACTCTAGATAGGAGCCTTTTGTCTGAGAAACAGCTAGTAAAATTTTTTCCATATTGGTGGTTATCTTTTCACTCTGCTGGAGGTTTCTCTGGTTGTGCAGAAGCTTTTTTAATAAGACAAGATTCTAATTGTTGATTCCTTTTGCTAGTTCTTGTGCTGTAGAGTTTTTGTTCATAAAGTATTTCCCTAAGCCAAGGTCTCCAAGAGTTCAACCTAATCAGTTTTCCAGCAGGTTTACTGTTTCTGTTTTAATATTTAGGTCTCTAATCCACTTCAATTTAAGTTTAGTACATGGTAAAAGATATAAGTTGAGTTTTAATCTTTGGAAAGCTGAAGCCCAATTTTTCCAGTGCCATTTGTTAAAGGAGGCTATCTCTCCTCTTTTGAGGGTGTTTGGCTCCTTGTCAAAGATTAGGAGGTTTAGTATAAATGACATTGTTTCTGGATCTAATCTGTTCCACTGATCTTCTGGTCTCTTTGGCCAGTACCATGATGTTTTTATCACAGTAACTTTATAGTATAATTTCAAGTTGGGGATTGTGATACCCCTGCCATGTCCTTGTTGCCTAGAACTGCTTTTGCTATTCTAGGTCTCCTGTGGCTCCAGATGAGTTTTTGGATTCTTTTCTCTTGCTCTGTGAAATATGCTCCTGGGATTTTAATTGAGATTGCATCTGTATAGTAGTTGTAGAAGTACAGCAATTTTGATGATACTGATTCTTCCTACCAAGGAACAAGAGATGTCTTTGCATTTTCTGATATCCTTTTAAATTTCCTTTTTCAGAGTACTGTAGTTTTCAGAGTAGAGGTATTTTACCTCCCTTGTTAGACTGATTCCTAATCATTTTAATTTTTGGATGCCATTGTGAAAGGAATTGACTCCCCAATTTCTCTCTCCATGAATCTGTTTTTTGTGCATACAAAGGTTACTAATTTTTCCGCACTGTCTTTGCAACCAGACCTGCTACTAAATTTGCCAGTTAGGTATAGAAACTTTTTAATTGAGTTCTTAGGATTTTCTGTATAGAGTATCATGTCATCAGCAAATAACGACAATTTAATTCCTTCCTTTCCTATTTGTATTATTTTTATTTCTTTTTTGTCTAATTGCTGCAGGTATGGTTTCCAATACTATATTAAAGAGGCATGTTGATAGTGGACATACTTCTCTGTTCCTGTTAAAGGGTTTTTACTGTTAAAGGTTTCGGTTTTTGACCATTTAGTAAGATGCTGGCTGTTGGTTTTTTCATAAATAGCTTTTACTATGTTGAGATAAAGTCCATCTATTCCAATTTTGTATAGTGCTTTAGCCATGAATGGATGTTAGATTTTCTCAAATCATTTTTCTGCATCTATTGGGATGATCATATGGTTTTTGTCTTTGAGTCTGTTAAAATAGTGTATTACATTTATGGGTTTATGTATGTTGAACCATCCTTGCATTCCTAGGATGAATCCAACATGGTCAGGTGATATGACCTTCTTGATGATTCTCTATATTTTGTTTGCCAATATCTGATTGCGGATTTTTGTTTGTTGGTTAGTTGGGTTTTGTTTTCTTGGGTTTTTGTTGTGTTTTGGTTTGTTTGTTTGTTTGTTTGTTTGTTTGTTTTTTGAGACAGGGACTTGCTTTGCAGCTCAGGCTGTCCCTGAACTCAATATATAGCCCAGGTTAGCCTCAAACTCACAGTAATCCTCCTGCTTCTGTCTCTCAAGTGCTGGATTACAGGCATGAACCACCACACCCAGCAGTGTGGTATGTGGTACCAAGGATCACACTCAGACCTTATGTTTGCCAGGCAGATGCCAGAACAACTGAGCTAGATCCCTAGACCCTTCTTGAGGGTGTTCATTATGGAGATTGGCTTGTAGTTCTATTTTTTGGTTGGGTCTTTACTTTTGAAATCAAGGTAATGGTTGCTTCCTGAAATGAATTTTGGAGTACTGCTTCCCTTTCAATTTCATTGAAGAGTTTGAGAAGTAGTGGTATTAACTCTTTTTTAAAAGTTTTATAGAGTTCAGCAGTAAAGTCATCAGGACATGGACTATTCTTTATTCATAGTTTTTTATGATATTTTCAATTTCAAAGATTGATGTTGGAGCGTTTAACATTTTTATATCTTCTTTCTTCTTTAGAAGTTCATATTGTCTAGGAAACTATTTCTTCTATGTTTTCCATGTTATTGGAGTACAAATTTTCAAAGTAGGTGTTCATTATCCTCTGAATTTCTGCTGAATCTATAGTGATTTTCAACTTTTTATTCCTAATCACATGAATTTGAGCCTTTTCCTTCCTTTGTTTGATAAGGTTAGCTAAGGGTCTGTCAGTTTTTTTATCCTTTCATAGAACCAACTCTTCAATCCATTTTTTTTTTTTTTTTGGTATGGTTCTCTTAGTCTCCATTTAATTTATTCTTGCTCTTATCTTTATAATTTTCTCTTTAGTATGCGCTTTGGATTTGTCTTACTCCTCTTTTTCTAGTAGCTTGAGATTCAGCATTAGATTGTTTATTTGAGCTTGCTCTGTTTTCTGGGTGTAGGTGTTCATTGCTATGAATTTCCCTCATAGAATTGTTTTCATTATGTGCTATAAATTCCTGTATATTGTACAGCAGTTATCACTTAATTGTAAAAACGGTCTAATTTCTTTTTAAATTTATTCTGTGCCCTATTGGTTGTGCAACAGGGTGTTGTTTAATTTTCATGTGTTTGTGAGGATCTCGGAATTTCTTTAGCTGTTGAGCTCCAATATCAAGCCACTATGGTCTGCCAGTATACAGGGGATAACTTCAGTTTCTTTGCATTTACTTAAACATACTCTATGAACTTGCATGTGTTCTGTTTTGGAGAATGACCCATGTATAGGTGAGAAGAATGTATATTCTGACTTTGTGGAAATAATTCTCTGTAAACATCTGTTCAACCCATATGTTCCGAAGTTTGGTTCAGTTCAAGTATTTCATGATTTATTTTTTTTTTGTCCAGTCCATCCGTCTATTTGTGACAGTGGGGTAATGTGGTACCCCACTACTATTGTATTAGTGCTTATCTAGCTTTTCACATCTATTAATATTTATATTACATAGTTGGGTGCACTAAAATTTGGTGTTCAAATGTTTATGAATGTCATCTTTTCCTCTTGGATTGTTCCTTATTTGAGGAGGTAGTATCCTTCTTTGTCTCTTAATCAGTTTTGGCTTGAAATCTATTTTGTCTGCAATGTGATAGCCACTCCTGCTTTTTTGCTGTTTCCTGTCACATACAGAACTATTTTTCCACCCTTTACTTTCAGTCTATGGCTTACTTTCTTAATTTGATGTGCTTCTTGTATGCAGTATATTGTAGGATCTTGTTTCTTAATCCATTCTGCCCATTGACATTAATGGTTATGATTGATATGGACTGATTTAATCCTGCCATGATGTTTTCCTGTTCTTGGCTCTTTTATTCTTTGCTTTTGGCTCTTTCCATTCAGTTTCTTGTCTTTCCCAATAGATTCACTCTGCTGGGTTTCATGTGTATGTGACCTCCACTGTTTTTTCCAAGATATTCTTTAGAATATTTAAGTGTGCAGGTTTTGTATTTGTGAAGTTTTTCAGGTGCTCTTTGTCATAGAAGTATCTTGTTTCCCCTTTGATTTTGAAAGATTGTTTTGCAGGATATATCTAGGTTTGAGGTTGTCTACGAAGGCTCTCCTAACTTGAGTGCTTGCACTGAAAAGTCTGCTGTAATTGCGATGGACCTTTCCTTACATGTTTGTTTGTTTGTTTGTTTGTTTTTTCTAACTTCTTTCAGTATTTCATTTTTGTTGTTGTTGTTGTTGGATATCTGGAACATTGATAATTACATGCCAAGGTGTAAATTTTTTTATATCATGGCCGGCTGGAGTCCTGTATGCCTTACTTTTCTGTATGTCAAATTCTCTGCCTTTTCCTGTGACGTTTTCTGCCATTATATCTATACACAGTTTATTATACATATGTTTTTCACTATCTCCTGCTTCCACAGTGTCTCGAATCAGTCCTGCATTATTCTTTGTATCATTTAGGATCTTTGGGTTGGTTTTCTGATAGTTCCTTGTCATTTTCCAAAAAGTATTCCTCTCCTATTCATTGGCTGCAATTCAATTTTTTAGGTCTGAAATTCGATCCTCACATTCATTCATCCAACTTTGCAAACTTTCACTGGAGTTTTTAATCACCTGGAACTCTGTCTGAAGCTGTTTAATAGGTTCCATTGCCTTTGTTATCTCAGATGCTAGCATGTTCCTGGTCTCTTTTTTACTTGTTGGTAATCATATCTTTCACTGTAGATAATATCTCTGTTTTTATCTCAGAGCTTATTTCTGATTTCCATTTTACTAGATTTTCTTTTGTTACCTTCTCAGAATCCTCATGATCAAGCTTCAGTTTGCTCTATTTCCCTTTTCCCTGGATTCCCTCATGGTGATGATCTTTGTATCTGGGTTTTTTAATTGTTTCTCATTTCTATGTTCTTGTCACTGCTGATATTACTGGTTTAATTCCTTGCCTGCAGTTTAGACAATGTTTGTTGTAAGTCTCTTTCTTCCTAATATTTAGATACCTTAGGAGATGGCTACTTCCTGAGTTGTCCTCCTTGGATCTGTAATAGCCCTTTAGAAATCTCAGTTCTGTCAAACCATGGGAAGTATCTGAACAGAATAATTCCATTGTATTTGTTGATATAATGTAATCAGTATCATCAACAGCATCAAACACAGCACAAAAAATGATAAGCTTTGGAAACTACTATCCTGATACCTTTAACATCATGAGTTACATCTTTCAAAATTTAGAACTAACCAGAAATTTGTTTACAACACACAGATCCTTCAATATAGCAGCACTACCCTTTGGGAATAAAAAGTCATTGTGGAGTTGGGAGGTAGAAAGAGAAAAAGAGAAGAAGAAATTAGAAATACAGTTAGAGGAACCTTCTAGGTGCTAGCAAACAACAGACAAAAGGGACAAATATAAGGCAGAACCAACTAAGAACTGCAGGACCAGTAGAAACTTTGTTCACCCTCTTATATTAATACAGAAAGAAAAAAAATTAAGAAAGCCTGAAACCTTTTAACTTCTAGGTACTGATTCTGATTGGAGGACACGGTAGGATGAAGGAACAAGAGAATAATATGGTTACCTAGCAGCAGCAGGCAACAGGAGACTGTTTTCCCTCTTCTGTAAAAATAAGAGCAGTTGAGAGGGGAAAAAACTGAAATTGGACAGATTCAGCAACAGCAGAATAGAGAAATGAAAAAAGACAGGTAGGTAATAAAAAAACAAAGAATAACAACAACAACAATAACAAAACAAAACTAAAAACACTACCAAAATGGTGCTTCCCAGTGTGGATCTGTTATCTCCTGTAGATGGTATGGGCAGCAGCACGCAGATCAAAGTTGATTAGTCACAGGTGAAAGCTGTCAACCTCTGTCTAGGTTCTGAGTATAACACCTGAGTTGAGCTCAATGAACTCCAACAGGCTTGAAATCTGCAAGAGTCTAGATTCTTGCAGGTGGAATTGACTCCACCAACTAACCAACAACTGCAGTCAATAGGATTCACTTATTCTTCCAGTGAATGTTTTTTGATGTGGTGGACTGGGCAGAGGAACTCACTGAAGACCTCTGTCTAGGTTCCATTACTGCTGCCACACTTATTCAGTGTCCACAGACATGCTCCTGGTGTTTCTTCAGGCTCTTCTCAATGTAACAGTCATGCACACTTTGGGCCCACAAAGGAATCCAGGCTTTTAGTCTGGTCCCAGTGGCAGGAGAGCTGTGGACCAGAGTGCTGTTTAATGGAGCCCAGGGCCCTTCTCACTGGGACTCACTATGTGACACCCACCGCACTGTTTGCCCAGTCTGGCTCCGTGGGCTTCCTGTGTGGTACTGGTGACAGAAAAGCTGCAGGCAAGAGCACTGTTTAATCTTCTTTCCTTTCTTTAATAGCCCCTAACCACCCTTTCCCCTTTAAATATAAAATTTTCATTTCTGATTCCTCATTCTTTTCAACAAGTCTTTAAAGGAGGTAAAGGACAGGTACTGCTGTGTAACAAGAAAACTATTTTGAAACTGTTCTTAAAAAGTTAGGTCAGTGGTCAACCACAGTTATCTTGCATTTCCAAAGTCTGAGAAAAGCCCATTAGTGGAGTCTCCACTGATCACATGAAGTGGACAAGCTATACTTGTT